>JAXIVJ010014683.1:0-33723 GCA_036785665.1 Chirona hameri
CATCCGAGGTCAAGAGGTCAAACTGCAGATTACGGTCATTAGACGTTGTAACACATGTTTATGTTTTTTTTTCGTCTAGAACGCGAAAAATGACCTTAGAACATTGTTTGTTCCATATAAATAGAAGTAAAAAGCAAAAATGGAAATGCGTTTTTATGCATAGTGATGCTGTGAGAAGTGGCCGATTTTTGTCATTTAAAGGCATAACTCGGTCATTTTTAAAGATATCGACTTGAAATTTGGTACACATATTCACCGCATACGTTTCGATCACATATTCCTGTTTTTGGATAACTCTGATTTTTTCTTGAAATAAAAAAATTAAAAAAAATTGGATTTCTCAATTTTTTTAATTTCACAAAATCTCACAAATCCGAGATAGCAGTTTGACAGCCCGGTCTATTGCCAGTAATTTGAGTTAAAACAATTTAGTTTATCTCAAATATCGTACCTTTGACAGCGTTTTCCGCAAACCATTATTTTGCAACAAAAACCGAAGAACATGACGTCACTCTGACGTCATTCCCGGTTGACCTATCATAGCCTCATATTTTTACTTTTGCCAACATGTGTGGAATTGATGTGAGAGAAGGTACTACAAGTTTGGTGACGATAATGGTGTTTGTTTAGGAGTTATGGCAAAATAACGGGAGGGGGGGGGCAAAAAATAGCCCCCCCAGTAACTCGCGGGTTAGGGAGGAAGCTAGTACTTGGGAGACATAAGTCAGTCAAAAATATAGATATTGCTTTTATTTTTGGGAGAATCGTTTTAGGAAAGAAATGCCATGAGGTCGGAACGTCGAGGACCTCACCGGAATCCGAGGACCGGCTGTGTGAAATACGTGTACATTTCGTGAATTATGAGGACCGACAATCAGCTGATTATTCGCCCACTGAAAGTTGTTCCCCGTCACAGCAAACTGCCTATCCGACGGATGGGCAACTCGGTCTAGATCTCAGGAAGTATTGTTCGGATAAATTTGGTTATGGGGTCAAACGGCTTGCCACAATTTTCTCTATTCTATGAACATAT
This sequence comes from Chirona hameri, assembly GCA_036785665.1. Taxonomy (NCBI): domain Eukaryota; kingdom Metazoa; phylum Arthropoda; class Thecostraca; order Balanomorpha; family Balanidae; genus Chirona; species Chirona hameri. Next base: position 1,034 of record JAXIVJ010014683.1, read on the forward strand.
GCAAATGTCATATCTAAGACGTACCCAGGGCCCCGGTCACGCGCGTCGCCAGGCAGTGTGAAGTTACAGATACAGACATTTATTGAGGTCATCCACGTAGCAGCGGCTGTTACGGGTCAAGCAGGTAACGCCAAGTTAAATCAAGTACTTATCATCTGTGTGTGTGTGTGGGGGGGGGGGGGGGGTCGGATGCCCTTTGAAGTCAAGTTTTGTCATGCAATACCGATAGTCGTAATGTTAAAAATTCCCATAAGTGTGGGGCGACCCCCCCCCCCCCCTAGGTAATGACTAGTGGTGTCAATCGGTTACCGAAATTTTGGTACCGAAAAAATGTTGTGACCGATTTGGTAATCGGTCGGTCAGGCTTATCAATTTTTGGACACATTTCGGTCAGCCTAATCTTATACAACTCACTTTTTGTCACACTTTGACACATTATATCCAGCAAATTTGCTCCAAATTCAATCAATTAATGTGAATACTAAATAGACACTGATGATGTGTCGCATCAGAGCACTACGCACGGACTGATCGCCTGCCGCGTCAGAGCACTACATACACATGAACTGGTGTTTGATGCGCGTAGACTGCTATTCGACTGCCAGAGGACACACAGGACACACAGACTGACAGAGAACACACAAGACACACATACTGACAGAGGACACACATGACACACAGACTGACAGAGAACACACATGACACACAGACTGACACAGGACACACAGGACACACAGACTGACAGAGGACACACAGGACACACAGACTGACACAGGACACCCAGGACACACATACTGACAGAGGACACACAGGACACACAGACTGACAGAGAACACACATGACACACAGACTGACACAGGACACACAGGACACACAGACTGACAGAGGACACACAAGACACACAGACTGAGATAGGACACACAGGACACACAGACTGACAGAGGACACTTATGACACACAGACTGACAGAGGACACACAGGAGACACAGAGACTGACAGAGGACACACAGGACACACAGACTGACAGAGGACACAGGACACACAGACTGACAGAGGACACACAGGACACACAGACTGACAGAGGACACACAGGACACACATACTGACAGAGGACACACAGGACACACAGACTGACAGAGGACACACAGGACACACATACTGACAGAGGACACACATGACACACAGACTGACACATGACACACAGGACACACAGACTGACACAGGACACGCAGACTGACAGAGGACACACAGACTGACAGAGGACACATAGACTTACAGACTGACAGAGGACACACAGGACACACAGACTGACAGAGGACACACAGGACACACAGACTGATAGAGGACACACAGGACACACAGATTGACACAGGACACAGGTCACACAGACTGACAGAGGACACACAGGACACACAGACTGATACAGGACACACAGGACACACAGACTGACAGAGGACACACAGACTGACAGAGGACACACAGACTGACAGACTGGCAGATGATACACAGGACACACAGACTGACAGAGGACACACAGGACACACAGACTGACACAGGACACACAGGACACACAGACTGACAGAGGACACACATGACACACATACTGACAGAGGACACACAGGACACCCAGACTGACATAGGACACCCAGGACACACAGACTGACAGATGACACATGGCACACAGACTGACAGAGGACACACAGGATACACATACTGACAGAGGACACCCAGGACACACAGACTGACAGAGGACACCACAGGACACACAGACTGACAGAGGACACACAGGACACACAGACTGACAGAGCACACACATGACACACATACTGACAGAGGACACACAGGTCACACAGACTGACAGAGGGCACACAGACTGACAGAGGACACACAGGACACACAGTCTGACAGAGGACACACATGACACTCATGACACACATGACACACAGACTGAAAGAGGACACACCGGACACGCAGACTGACAGAGGACACACAGGTCACACAGACTGACAGAGGACACACAGGACACACATACTGACAGAGGACACACATGACACACATGACACACATGACACACAGACTGACAGAAGACACACATACTGACAGAGGACACACAGGACACACAGACTGACAGAGGACACACATGACAAACATGAACACACTGACACACAAACTGACAGAGGACACACAGACTGGCAGAGGACACACATGACACACAGACTGACAGAGGACACACATGACCCACATGACACACATGACACACAGACTGACAGAGGACACCAGACTGACAGAGAACACACAGGACACTCAGACTGACAGAGGACACACAGACTGACAGAGGACACACAGACTGACAGAGGACACACATACTGACAGAGGGCACACATGACACACAGACTGACAGAGGACACACAGACTGACAGAGGACACACAGGACACACAGACTGACAGAGGACACCCAGACTGACAGAGGACACACACGACACACAGACTGACAGAGGACACACATGACACACAGACTGACAGAAGACACACAGGACACACAGACTTACAGAGGACACACAGGACACACAGACTGGCAGAGGACACACATGACACACAGACTGGCAGAGAAAACACAGGACACACAGACTGACAGAGGACACGCAGGTCACACAGACTGACAGAGGACACACAGGACTCAGAGACTGACAGAGGACACACATGCCACACAGACTGGCAGAGGACACATAAATGACAGACTGACAGAGGACACACAGGACCCAGATACTGACAGAGGACACACAGGACACGCAGACTGACAGAGGACACACATGATACACAGACTGACAGAGGACACACAGGACACACAGACTTACAGAGGACACACATGACACACAGACTGACAGAGGACACACAGGTCACACAGACTGACAGAGGACACACAGGACACACATACTTACAGAGGACACACAGGACACACAAACTGACAGAAGACACACAGGACACACAGACTGACAGAGGACACTCAGGACACACAGACTGACAGAAGACACACAGGACACACAGACTTACAGAGGACACACAGGACATACAGACTGACAGAGGACACACAGGACACACATGACACACATGACACACATACTGACAGAGGACACACAGGACACACAGACTGACAGAGGACACACAGGACACACAGACTGACAGAGGACACACAGGACGCACATACTGACAGAGGACACACAGGACACACAGACTGACAGAGGACACACAGGACACACAGACTGACAGAGGACACACAGGACACACAGATTCACAGAGGACACCCAGGACACACAGACTGACAGAGGACACACAGGACACACAGACTGACAGAGGACACACAGGACACACATACTTACAGAGGACACACAGGACACACATACTGACAGAGGACACACAGGACACACAGACTGACAGAGGACACACAGGTCACACAGACTGACAGAGGACACACAGGACACACAGGCTGACACAGGACACATAGGACACACAGACTGACACAGGACACACAGGACACACAGACTGAGAGAGGACACACAGGACACACAGACTGACAGAGGACACTTATGACACACAGACTGACAGAGGACACACAGGACACACAGACTGACAGAGGACACATAGGACACACATACTGACAGAGGACACCCAGGACACACATACTGACAGAGGACACACAGGACACACATACTGACAGAGGACACACAGGACACACATACTGACAGAGGACACACAGGACACACAGACTGACAGAGGACACACAGGACACACAGACTGACAGAGGACACACAGGACACACAGACTGACACAGGACACACAGGACACACAGACTGACACAGGACACGCAGACTGACAGAGGACACACAGACTGACAGAGGACACACAGACTTACAGACTGACAGAGGACACACCGGACACACAGACTGACAGAGGACACACAGGACACACATACTGATAGAGGACACACAGGACACACAGATTGACACAGGACAAGGGTCACACAGACTGACAGAGGACACATAGGACACACAGACTGACACAGGACACACAGGACACACAGACTGACAGAGGACACACAGACTGACAGAGGACACCCAGACTGACATACTGACAGATGATACACAGGACACACAGACTGACAGAGGACACACAGGACACACATACTGACACAGGACACACAGGACACACAGACTGACAGAGGACACACATGACACACATACTGACAGAGGACACACAGGACACACAGACTGACATAGGACACCCAGGACACACATACTGACAGATGACACATGGCACACAGACTGACAGAGGACACTTAGGATACACATACTGACAGAGGACACCCAGGACACACAGACTGACAGAGGACACACAGGACACACAGACTGACAGAGGACACACAGGACACACAGACTGACAGAGCACACACATGACACACATACTGACAGAGGACACACAGGTCACACAGACTGACAGAGGGCACACAGACTGACAGAGGACACACAGGACACACAGTCTGACAGAGGACACACATGACACTCATGACACACATGACACACAGACTAAAAGAGGACACACCGGACACACAGACTGACAGAGGACACACAGGTCACACAGACTGACAGAGGACACACAGGACACACATACTGACAGAGGACACACATGACACACATGACACACATGACACACAGACTGACAGAAGACACACATACTGACAGAGGACACACAGGACACACAGACTGACAGAGGACACACATGACACACATGACACACATGACACACAAACTGACAGAGGACACACAGACTGGCAGAGGACACACATGACACACAGACTGACAGAGGACACACATGACCCACATAACACACATGACACACAGACTGACAGAGGACACCCAGACTGACAGAGAACACACAGGACACTCAGACTGACAGAGGACACACAGACTGACAGAGGACACACAGACTGACAGAGGGCACACATGACACACAGACTGACAGAGGACACACAGACTGACAGAGGACACACAGGACACACAGACTGACAGAGGACACCCAGACTGACAGAGGACACACACGACACACAGACTGACAGAGGACACACATGACACACAGACTGACAGAAGACACACAGGACACATAGACTTACAGAGGACACACAGGACACACAGACTGGCAGAGGACACACATGACACACAGACTGACAGAGGAAAAACAGGACACACAGACTGACAGCGGACACGCAGGTCACACAGACTGACAGAGGACACACGGGACTCAGAGACTGACAGAGGACACACATGCCACACAGACTGACAGAGGACACATAAATGACAGACTGACAGAGGACACACAGGACCCACATACTGACAGAGGACACACAGGACACGCAGACTGACAGAGGACACACATGACACACAGACTGACAAAAGACACACAGGACACACAGACTTACAGAGGACAAACATGACACACAGACTGACAGAGGACACACAGGTCACACAGACTGACAGAGGACACACAGGACACACATACTTACAGAGGACACACAGGACACACATACTGACAGAAGACACACAGGACACACAGACTGACAGAGGACACTCAGGACACACAGACTGACAGAAGACACACAGGACACACAGACTGACAGAGGACACACAGGACATACAGACTGACAGAGGACACACAGGACACACATGACACACATGACACACATACTGACAGAGGACACACAGGACACACAGACTGACAGAGGACACACAGGACATACAGACTGACAGAGGACTCACAGGTCACACAGACTGACAGAGAACACACAGGACACACAGACTTGCAGAGGACACACAGGACACACAGACTGACAGAGGACACACAGGACGCACAGACTGACAGAGGACACACAGGACACACAGACTGACAGAGGACACACAGGACACACAGACTGACAGAGGACACACAGGACACACAGACTGACAGAGGACACACAGGTCACACAGATTCACAGAGGACACCCAGGACACACAGACTGACAGAGGACACACAGGACACACAGACTGACAGAGGACACACAGGACACACATACTTACAGAGGACACACAGGACACATATACTGACAGAGGACACACAGGACACACATACTGACAGAGGACACACAGGTCACACAGACTGACAGAGGACACACAGGACACACAGACTGACAGAGGACACACATGACACACAGACTGACAGAGGACACACAGGATACAGAGACTTACAGAGGACATACAGGACACACAGACTGAGAGAGGACACACAGGTCACACAGACGGACAGAGGACACACAGGACACACATACTTACAGAGGACACACAGGACACACAGACTGACAGAAGACACACAGGACACACAGACTGACAGAGGACACTCAGGACATACAGACTGACAGAAGACACACAGGACACACAGACTGACAGAGGACACACAGGACATACAGACTGACAGAGGACACACAGGACACACATGACACACATGACACACACACTGACAGAGGACACACAGGACACACAAAATTACAGAGGACACACAGGACACACAGACTGACAGAGGACACACAGGACACACATACTTACAGAGGACACACAGGACACACATACTGACAGAGGACACACAGGACACACAGACTGACAGAGGACACACAGGTCACACAGACTGACAGAGGACACACAGGACACACAGACTGACAGAGGACACACATGACACACAGACTGACAGAGGACACACAGGACACACAGACTTACAGAGGACACACAGGACACACAGACTTACAGAGGACACACAGGTCACACAGACTGACAGAGGGCACACAGGACACATACTTACAGAGGACACATAGGACACACAGACTGACAGAGGACACACAGGACACACATACTGACATAGGACACTCAGGACACACATACTAGCAGAGGACACACAGGACACACAGACTGACAGAGGACACACAGGACACACATACTGACAGAGGACACACAGGACACACATGACACACATGACACACAGGACACACATACTGACAGAGGACACACAGGACATACAGACTGACAAAGGACACACAGGTCACACAGACTGACAGAAGACACACAGGACACACATACTTACAGAGGACACACAGGACACACAGACTGACAGAGGACACACAGGACGCACAGACTGACAGAGGGCACACAGGACACACAGACTGACAGAGGACACACAGGACACACATACTGACAGAGGACATACAGGACACCCAGACTGACAGACGACACACAGGTCACACAGACTGACAGAGGACACACAGGACACACAGACTGACAGAGGACACACAGGACACACAGACTGACAGACGACACACAGGACACACAGACTGACACATTGCACACAGACTGACAGAGGACATACAGGACACACAGACTGACAGAGGACACACAGGACACACAGACTGACAGACGACTGACAGAGGACTGGCATGTGAGTAGATGGATACCAGAGTTCGCCACGGGCCGGGCTGGCCCTATGGGCCTTGGGCCGGGCCTGGGCCGGGCCGGGGCCGGGCCTCAACTTTAATGAAATCACCGGGCTCTGGACGGGCCTGGACTGATAATTTTGAAGTAATGCGCGCAAGTTCAGTTCAGCTTAAGCATATTTTAACCAGCAGTTGACTTACACAGCAGCACACTGTTGCTGTGGCTGTGCCCGCTGTGTTTTTTTTTTGTTAGCGTAGTTGGTTCATTGTTCCACATTTATAGTATACAAGTAAACATGCTAGGATAATGATTGCATTTTTTGTGTGTGAAAATAATGATATGCCAAATCTGAATGGGACGACGTATATAAATATGACGTCATTAGGTACCCATACTTTAGATGTCATAAGTCAGTCAAAAATAGAGATATCTGTTCGAAATTTGGCATAGTAGTTGCCTATGTATATTTCTCTGACATGACTTCCGTCTTTTTTAAATATTGTAGACAATTTTGATTTTGTGATAATTTACCCCCCCCCATTTTTTCTTTTTAGTTTTTGGGGTTCAAAAACGAAAATGAAAAAAAAAAATCCGAGATAGCTGGTTCATAGCCCTTGTAATTTTCTATCTTTTGGCGTTTTTCGATTGCGTTTTGCTTCAAATGTAGCATTTGTACGGCCTGGCAAAATTTAGCTGATTTTGGTGTAAAATCATGTGTAGTGACGTCACTAAATTCACTATAACTCGAGAGAAAAAAAAACGACGAAATGTCTTCGATTTTTACGAAAGACGTAACCATGATTTATAAGAAGGAACCCGAAGTTTTACGTTGATAGCGCTATTAGTTTTTTTTAGCTATTGCGAAAATTCATCAGGGGGGGGGGCGTTAAACGCCCCTCCCCCCCCCCCAGTAAATGGTGGGTTAACAAAGCTATGATTTTGCATTGTAGAGCTTGCAGAGGCTCATGAAGGACACTGAGGTGGCTGAAAACTTCCGAACTTAAACGACTATGCATGCTGGTTCCGAAAGGATGTCCGCTCAACAAACATTTCACAGCTTATTTACGAGAAAATACATCTTGTTTCCTGTGCAGGAGTATGTTCTATGTATACAAACAAATAGACAAAGATCAGTCGGTAATTTCACAGAACACTCAAGCCAATAGTTTCGAAAGGCAGGTCGCCTTATCAGCAACGTTGATTGTAGACAGCAAACATTTTCCCGTGTAGTAAGGTTGTTTAAATAACATTTCGTAGGAACATTTCAGCAATCAACAATCAACATTCAAAGTGTCCAAGTGTAAAAGGTCACACTGGCGGCGCCATGTTGACCCGCATAATGGCTTCTGCAATCAACTCTAGGTCTGCCAATGTATCCATAATGCCTGGAAACAATGGAGTCATACCGCCGTCAGTAAATTATTTGACATCGTACTGACAAAGTTCAGTCGGTTATTTACATATAGGTATACTTTCCGGTGCATTCTCTGGGAATTAAGCATGATTAAATCGGAAGAATTGGATGGAGAAATTGTCTGACACTCAGCACGTGATTTTTAGAACGCGACATTTGTGTAGAGATTTGTGTCAGAAACAGCTGGAATCAGCATTTAATTTCAAGACTTCAAATGGATTAACGCATTGAGTAGTATACCAGTAAGGCGTCGTAGTTGGCGATGAACGAGCGAGCGCGAACGAAATGTGGAATTTCAACTCGATCGGGCAAATAGTTTCTGAGATACAAAAAGGGTGTGCACGTGCACGTGCAGAGGCACCCAACTTTAACTTGTGGGAAAGTGGGGGCTGATAGGTCCCTAACCACAAACCAAATTTCAACACAATCGGCTCAGCCGTTCCAGAGATATATAATAGGGGTGTGCACGTGCGCACGTGCAACGCCACTCCACCCCTGACTTGTGGAAAAGCGGCGGCTGAGAGGTCCCCAACCATGCACCAAATTTGAACACAATCGGTTCAGCCGTTCCTGAGATATAGAATAGGGGTATGTACGTGCGTACGTGCAGAGTCACCCCACCCCTGAGTTGTGTGAAAGTGGCGGCTGAGGCCTAACCACACACGAAATTTGCGCATAATCTGCCCAGCCGTTGAGGAGTTATTGCGAGAAAATACTTTTCAACACCCCTCACGCGGTACTCGCCACGCGCAGTGGTAGTCACCCACATGAGTCGGCACTGGTCTCAAACAGAGTAGGCTAGATGGGGCTGCTCAGCAAAGAAGTCCGTTTGTCAATCGGACGTACGGTTGCAGAGATATGAGCTTCTCAAAAGCGTCGCCACGGGCCGGGTCGGGCTGCACATAAATCATATTTTTCCCATACACCACGGAGAGACGAGCGAGCGCTTTGCGCTCGATCGTTTGGCACATCTGTTCTGGCATCAATTGCCCACATTATGTTTAAACAAAATACCTCGGGTCATCTCAGGCCAGGTCACCAGACCAGGTCACGTGACACCACCCCCAAACAAACTTGTTGTCGTACCACAGTCACAGTTTTTGTATGATTGGTTTTACACTTACAGGATTTCATAAGGTCATATATATCTACAATTCTTTTATCTTGGATTTTTTATATCAGCGACCTAAGGTCGGGTCAATTTCGTGACCTCCCCAATCCCCATTATAAGTCAATGGGGAAATATTAAAATGCTTCCTATTCCAAGGATACACAAGATATCAGTATAATTCCTTCTGGATCATGCTATTATAGGCCATTATTGATTACCTAGGTGCCATTTGTGTTCAGTGACCCCTACAGGCTCAGCCGAGGTCATCCGAGGTCACCAACAGTTTTATGTCAATAACTCTCGACATAATGACGATAGAGAAGTGACAACGACACCAATGTGTTTGTCTCGTCGAGGCACGTCTTCTTATATGCAACATAGCCTACTTGGGTCACCACTTGACCTTGACCTGAGGTCAAATTCTTAAGTTGATCTAACCTGGTGAACACTAATATTATTCGAAGTGCCTTGACGAGACAAACACGATGGTATCATATTTGTGTCATTGTCTTTGTTAAGTAAAGAGCTATTCGTGAAAAACTGTTTTGTAAAAAATAGCCTTTTTGACATTTGATGAGCTCTGGAGCCTAAACCATTGACCTGAGCTAAAATCTGAGGACACCTAGCAGATTGCACTTTTCAAGAGCGTCCCATTGTTTTTTTCTCGGTTTCTTCCTAGCTATCATAGTTCCTGTGATATCGGGGGGGTTTCTGGAGCGAAGTCCTAAAACTGGAAAATTTGGCCATTGATGACCTCTGTTGCCCTAAATATTGACTTAAGGAAAAAAGTATTGAAGTACTTTCCAATGTGCTTGTCGAGAGCTTTGGAAGGCCTTTGCTGCGTCTTTCTAGCCATTTTAGTTTTCGAGTTAGAGGGGGTGTCTAAACATCCCCCGGCACGGCGAAGGAGGCGCCGAGCACCGGGACGGCGCAGGTTAAAAACAGACCGGATGGAGCTGTCTTTTGTTCGCTGGCGTGTGTGGTTTCCAAGAACCCCATTACAGCTGAGTGTGCACACAGAACAATAAAGATTTGCTACAAAGGATAGTAAATTGCTGAGAGAATGAGGAAGCAGTGTGTTTGCACTTTAAAGGCTGTGGAGGCTGAATGACGATCCAACTACTAGAATATAAAATACGTCAATTTGCATTAATAAGATGTGATCCGAGAGCAAGTGCTGATGTACCGGCACATAGGAAGGACGCGAATTCTCAATTTTAGCAGCCTGGGTCGTTTAAAATGGTATCGCTTACTTAACCCTATTGGTAACCCTATTTTAACCCTATAGCAGCTCCTGGCTACCCCTATTTGTAACAGGCTCCTGGCTACCCCTATTTGTAACAGGCTCCTGGCTACCCCTATTTGTAACAGGCTCCTGGCTACCCCTATTTGTAACAGGCTCCTGGCTACCCCTATTTGTAACCTGGCTACCCCTATTTGTAACAGGCTCCTGGCTACCCCTATGTGTAACAGGCTCCTGGCTACCCCTATTTGTAACAGGCTCCTGGCTACCCCTATTTGTAACAGGCTCCTGGCTACCCCTATCTGTAACAGGCTCCTGGCTACCCCTATTTGTAACAGGCTCCTGGCTACCCCTATCTGTAACAGGCTCCTGGCTACCCCTATTTGTAACAGGCTCCTGGCTACCCCTATTTGTAACAGGCTCCTGGCTACCCCTATTTGTAACAGGCTCCTGGCTACCCCTATTTGTAACAGGCTCCTGGCTACCCCTATTTGTAACAGGCTCCTGGCTACCCCTATTTGTAACAGGCTCCTGGCTACCCCTATTTGTAACAGGCTCCTGGCTACCCCTATTTGTAACAGGCTCCTGGCTACCCCTATTTGTAACAGGCTCCTGGCTACCCCTATTTGTAACAGGCTCCTGGCTACCCCTATTTGTAACAGGCTCCTGGCTACCCCTATTTGTAACAGGCTCCTGGCTACCCCTATTTGTAACAGGCTCCTGGCTACCCCTATTTGTAACAGGCTCCTGGCTACCCCTATTTGTAACAGGCTCCTGGCTATCCCTATTTGTAACAGGCTCCTGGCTACCCCTATTTGTAACCTGGCTACCCCTATTTGTAACAGGCTCCTGGCTACCCCTATGTGTAACAGGCTCCTGGCTACCCCTATTTGTAACAGGCTCCTGGCTACCCCTATTTGTAACAGGATCCTGGTTACCCCTATCTGTAACAGGCTCCTGGCTACCCCTATTTGTAACAGGCTCCTGGCTACCCCTATCTGTAACAGGCTCCTGGCTACCCCTATTTGTAACAGGCTCCTGGCTACCCCTATTTGTAACAGGCTCCTGGCTACCCCTATTTGTAACAGGTTCCTGGCTACCCCTATTTGTAACAGGCTCCTGGCTACCCCTATTTGTAACAGGCTCCTGGCTACCCCTATTTGTAACAGGCTCCTGGCTACCCCTATTTGTAACAGGCTCCTGGCTACCCCTATTTGTAACAGGCTCCTGGCTACCCCTATTTGTAACAGGCTCCTGGCTACCCCTATTTGTAACATGCTCCTGGCTACCCCTTTTTGTAACAGGCTCCTGGCTACCCCTATTTGTAACAGGCTCCTGGCTACCCCTATCTGTAACAGGCTCCTGGCTACCCCTATTTGTAACAGGCTCCTGGCTACCCCTATTTGTAACAGGCTCCTGGCTACCCCTATTTGTAACAGGCTCCTGGCTACCCCTATTTGTAACAGGCTCCTGGCTACCCCTATTTGTAACAGGCTCCTGGCTACCCCTATTTGTAACAGGCTCCTGGCTACCCCTATTTGTAACAGGCTCCTGACTACCCCTATTTGTAACAGGCTCCTGGCTACCCCTATTTGTAACAGGCTCCTGGCTACCCCTATTTGTAACAGGCTCCTGGCTACCCCTATTTGTAACAGGCTCCTGGCTACCCCTATTTGTAACAGGCTCCTGGCTACCCCTATTTGTAACAGGCTCCTGGCTACCCCTATTTGTAACAGGATCCTGGCTACCCCTATTTGTAACAGGCTCCTGGCTACCCCTATTTGTAACAGGCTCCTGGCTACCCCTATTTGTAACAGGCTCCTGGCTACCCCTATTTGTAACAGGCTCCTGGCTACCCCTATTTGTAACAGGCTCCTGGCTACCCCTATTTGTAACAGGATCCTGGCTACCCCTATTTGTAACAGGCTCCTGGCTACCCCTATTTGTAACAGGCTCCTGGCTACCCCTATTTGTAACAGGCTCCTGGCTACCCCTATTTGTAACAGGCTCCTGGCTACCCCTATTTGTAACAGGCTCCTGGCTACCCCTATTTGTAACAGGCTCCTGGCTACCCCTATTTGTAACAGGCTCCTGGCTACCCCTATTTGTAACAGGCTCCTGGCTACCCCTATTTGTAACAGGTTCCTGGCTACCCCTATTTGTAACAGGTTCCTGGCTACCCCTATTTGTAACAGGCTCCTGGCTACCCCTATTTGTAACAGGCTCCTGGCTACCCCTATTTGTAACAGGCTCCTGGCTACCCCTATGTGTAACAGGCTCCTGGCTACCCCTATTTGTAACAGGCTCCTGGCTACCCCTATTTGTAACAGGCTCCTGGCTACCCCTATTTGTAACAGGCTCCTGGCTACCCCTATCTGTAACAGGCTCCTGGCTACCCCTATTTGTAACAGGCTCCTGGCTACCCCTATTTGTAACAGGCTCCTGGCTACCCCTATTTGTAACAGGCTCCTGGCTACCCCTATTTGTAACAGGCTCCTGGCTACCCCTATTTGTAACAGGCTCCTGGCTACCCCTATTTGTAACAGGCTCCTGGTTACCCCTATTTGTAACAGGCTCCTGGCTACCCCTATTTGTAACAGGCTCCTGGCTACCCCTATTTGTAACAGGCTCCTGGCTACCCCTATTTGTAACAGGCTCCTGGCTACCCCTATTTGTAACAGGCTCCTGGCTACCCCTATTTGTAACAGGCTCCTGGCTACCCCTATTTGTAACAGGCTCCTGGCTACCCCTATTTGTAACAGGATCCTGGCTACCCCTATTTGTAACAGGCTCCTGGCTACCCCTATTTGTAACAGGCTCCTGGCTACCCCTATTTGTAACAGGCTCCTGGCTACCCCTATCTGTAACAGGCTCCTGGCTACCCCTATTTGTAACAGGCTCCTGGCTACCTCTATTTGTAACAGGCTCCTGGCTACCCCTATTTGTAACAGGCTCCTGGCTACCCCTATTTGTAACAGGCTCCTGGCTACCCCTATTTGTAACAGGCTCCTGGCTACCCCTATTTGTAACAGGCTCCTGGCTACCCCTATTTGTAACAGGCTCCTGGCTACCCCTATTTGTAACAGGCTCCTGGCTACCCCTATTTGTAACAGGCTCCTGGCTACCCCTATTTGTAACAGGCTCCTGGCTACCCCTATTTGTAACAGGCTCCTGGCTACCCCTATTTGTAACAGGCTCCTGGCTACCCCTATTTGTAACAGGCTCCTGGCTACCCCTATTTGTAACAGGCTCCTGGCTACCCCTATTTGTAACAGGCTCCTGGCTACCCCTATTTGTAACAGGCTCCTGGCTACCCCTATTTGTAACAGGCTCCTGGCTACCCCTATTTGTAACAGGCTCCTGGCTACCCCTATTTGTAACAGGCTCCTGGCTACCCCTATTTGTAACAGGCTCCTGGCTACCCATATTTGTAACAGGCTCCTGGCTACCCCTATTTGTAACAGGCTCCTGGCTACCCCTATCTGTAACAGGCTCCTGGCTACCCCTATTTGTAACAGGCACCTGGCTACCCCTATTTGTAACAGGCTCCTGGCTACCCCTATTTGTAACAGGCTCCTGGCTACCCCTATTTGTAACAGGCTCCTGGCTACCCCTATTTGTAACAGGCTTCTGGCTACCCCTATTTGTAACAGGCTCCTGGCTACCCCTATTTGTAACAGGCTCCTGGCTACCCCTATTTGTAACACGCTCCTGGCTACCCCTATTTGTAACAGACTCCTGGCTACCCCTATTTGTAACAGGGGGTGGGGCGGATTCCGCCCCCCCCCCCCCCCCCCCCCCGGAGATCTCGAGATCTACCCATCCGATTTTCAAAAATGAAACGGTGTTTGGTTCCCCTCAACACGATCTACATTTATAAATAATACAAATATACACATTTGGGATAGGGGGCAACAGGGGGGCAAAAACTACAAATTTTAGTGGTATTTTTGATCCAACATAGTTTTCATGTGTATCGACCGATTTTAACACAACCAATAGGAATCGATAAAGATTGTATTGGAAATTGATATATGACGGTGACGTTTCAAAATTCAAAAATCATAGGCGTGTGCAGGTCACTCAATATGGGGTGAAGTAAATGCGTAATATTTTTTTTTTACAAATGAAATGGTATGTGATTGAGACATTATAAAAACAGTTATGAATCTCTTTGTTTACCATAGGCGGTACCAGGTTAGTGAAAAAGGGAGGTCAAATTGGGAAAAAAATATTAACCGCAGACAAGTTGCTACCCAGCACTATAAATATGTTACTGATCGTAGATAGTTCCTTTTTGCATGTTGTACTTCATCATAGGCGTATCCAGGATCCAAACTGGGGCGGCGCAAGACCTTTTGATAAGTATATTATCCGCTATTATGATACTAACTAGTCGACAGTGACTATTTCACTTACAACTTCAATTAACATTGCTTACCCCCCCTTTTTACCCTACCTGGACTCGCCTATTATCTTATAATCGCTCGTAGAGTAGCTTGTGGTGCGTGTTTCATCCGAAAAATGCAGTATGTTATGTCATTGTACGCCCATGCCTCTTAGTTTCCTTGCAATAATATGACCCCCTTTCTTCCATTCCTGAGCGCGCCTCTGCAAAAAAAATGACTTTATTCCCATTTCTGGTCTCATATGTGCATATATTATTATAAGCTAAACGTATATTGCGCCGTTATCGCTGGCATATCGTCATCACCAAGCCAGTCACCCCCCTTTTCATGTTCCTGAACACGCCCCTGAAACTCTATATGTAATAAATTATGCAAATAATGGAAGCAGAAGCTATCTTTTACATCTTGATAGCTATAAATTCCCCTACATTGCTCTATTAGCTTCCCGCCAAGCATTGAATACTTCCTGGAACTTTTCTTTCAAGCCCCTGAAACCGCCTCTGCCATGCAATTTGTATGATATTTCATTAACATCAGCTAATTTGCACTTGTTGCAATCACCGTAAGCCGATGTAACTCCTTCATACTTGATGCAGTTAGGAAGAAACCGTGAAGATCGCATTTCCGTATTATCGCCAAATGTCGCCTCCGAACCCACCCAAAACTGTGCCCTGGAACCGCCTCTGTTCAGGTTAAGAACTCAAAATTTTGACTCCAAATGCCGAGTTCAATTCTATGAAAAGTCCCAAACTTTCATGGGCCTGCTCCCAGCCGTTCTGGAGATATCTTCGAAAACATGAGGGGGCGGAATCCGCCCCCCCCCCCCTGTTACAAATAGGGTTAACCCGCACCGTGACGGTGGGTTGTTTAGACCCTCTCTCCCCCCCCCCTCCCCCCATAAGGTTTTTCGAGGATAGCGAAAAACGGCGGCGCGCAGCGCCGACATTTTTGGCACTGCTGTTCGGGCATCAATTACGTACATTATGCAAAAAAAATACCTCGGGTCATCTGAGGTCAGGTCACCAGACCAGGTCATGTGATCCTACCTCCTAAAATGTTTCCGGTCGCACCACAGCCACAGTTTTTGGCCGATCGATTTCGTACTTACAGGATGCATAAGAGCAATAGTATCTACAATATGTTCATCTCGGATTTTGAATATCGGTGACCTAAATTCGGGCCAATTTCGTGTCATTTTAAGTCAATGGGAAAAATAATAAAATGCTTCCTATTCTGAGGAAACGAATTATATCAGCCCAAATCCTTCTGGATCATGTTATCATACGCCATTCTTGAAGTTACAGGTTCAATTTTTGTTCAGTGACCCCTAAGGGTCAGATGAGGTCACCTAGGTCACCAACACTTTTTGCCAATAACCTTCGACAAAATCAAGATGGAGAAGTGAAACTGGTACCAATGTATTTGTCTCGTCGATGCACGTCTCCCAATGTGCAACATGACCTAATTGGGTCACCACTTGACGTTGACCTGTGGTCAAATTGTTAAGTTGACCTAACCTAGTCATCATGCATATGATGCGAAGTGCCTTGACGAGACAAACACGATGGCATCGAAATTATTTCCCTATCTTTGTCAGGTAAAAAGATATTTGTGAAAACTCTTTTGCTAAAAAAAACTTTTTGACATTTGATGAGCTCTGGAGCCTAAACTATTTTCCTGAGCTCAAATCTGAGGACCCTGTGCAGATTGAATGTTCCAAGATCTTTCCATTTCTTTTTTCCGTTTGTTCCTATATATTACTGTTCCTGTGTTATCTGGGAATTTCTGGAGCGAACTAAAACTTGAAAATCTGACCCTAGATGACCTCTGGTGACCTCAATATTGACCTGATAAAAAATTGCCTGAAATAGTTTCAAAATGCATTCTCACGAGCTTTCGAGCGGTGTCTTTGGTTTTTGTCTACGTCTCATATAAACTGAGTTAGAGGGGGCGTCGAAACGCCCCCCCCCCCCCCCCCCGCCGGCACGGCGAAGGTGGCGCCGAGCACCGGCACGGCGAGGGTTAAATACAAAATTGAATGACTCTTAGGAATCATATGATTATAAGAAAATGCGGTAGAATAGAAAGCACTCACACATACACACACACAGACACGACAAACCATGATGGGTCCCTGCAAAACGTATATCACTGATTAGAGGCAAACACGCCGCTCGCTAAACCCGGCCGTCGATGGCCGAGTGGAAGAGGATGTAGCCGGCCGGGCTCTGCACGGCGCTGCTGTTCAGCTGGTGCACCTCTTGGTCGTTGAACTTGTGCCAGCGGCCCGAGTTTACACAGCTACAGCAGGCCGTGTAGTGTCCGCTCTCCATCGAGCCAGAGTGGTTCACCGCGCCGTAGAGGTGGTACTTGTGGTGACGGTATTGCGCCTCCTGGTTGAGGACGTGAGGCGACATGTCCAGGTTTTCCAGCGGGAATTGTAAGTTCGACTGTTTGTTTTCCCCAGATGCCATCGTTGCAGAACCTCTGTATGTGAATGATGAGCACGGGTGGCAGCCGCCAGATGTCCAGCCGCTTGGTGGCCTGAGTACTGCTCTTGCATTTTGGACACGTCCAGCCGCTGATGGTGTCCCCAGCCATGTACAGCTCGATGCACTCGCACAGCGAACTGCAGCTCGGTCTGGCAGGCATAGGTACGGAGAGGTGTGAACAAGTATCGAACTTAGTCGACTGGTTGCCACAGAACGAGCACCGCAACGTCGACTTGTGCTGGTCCCAGAAAAGGCTCAGGATGGATGAACGGTTGTTGCCCTTGGAATCGTCCCACGCGAGCTTAGCAGCGCGCGTGTCCAGCACACCATCGTTCTTCTGCTCCTTGAGCGCTTGTTTGCGGAGCACCTTGTTCAAGTCATCATGCAGAGAATCTAGCAGGTGCAGGAGGAACTCGTGCGCGTCCCGCTGCGCCGAATCGCGGAAGCGCGCGTGGTATCGGCTTATCACATCTATCAGGTCGTGCAGTGCCACTGATCTGTAGTGGCCACTCCAGAGGACCTTGATAACAGCTGCCAGCTTCTGGGCCACCTCGCTGCGTGACAACTCACTGTCGTGATTGATGCAGTCCTGGTGGAACTCGTTGGCGAAGGTGTTGAGGTCTGGCGTGTTGTTGATGCACTGCACCACGGCGTTCATGTAGCAGGTGTTGCCCAGATTGTGTTTAGGCCGGTTAATGCCGAAACTGGAAGTGGTGACCGCATTTATTTTGAGCCAGGATCAAGTTCGGA
Organism: Chirona hameri; assembly: GCA_036785665.1. Classification (NCBI taxonomy): domain Eukaryota; kingdom Metazoa; phylum Arthropoda; class Thecostraca; order Balanomorpha; family Balanidae; genus Chirona; species Chirona hameri. The sequence continues at coordinate 19,955 of JAXIVJ010014683.1, forward strand.
GTTCTCTTCTTCAGCTTCAGCTTTATTGGCTGAAGCTATCAGCACAGCAACTCCCATTTCGGAGCGGGCGATTCTTGGTCTAGCAGCTCCTGCGTCACCGCCCGCAGCCAGTCGCACGGCACGGCAGCGGACGCGGTGACTGACGAGGCGTAGAAGGTGGCGACGCAGGTGGCGTCCCAGACGAGACACTTCCCTTCTGTGTAGGGGAAGGCTGTGATGCCGTCCGGGCACCGTCCATCTCAGCGGTCCAAACCAGCCGGCTCGAGAACCGCTGGCATGCCAGCGGTCGCCAGCCCGCGCTTAATCACATTGTTCAGCTCCGCATGGCGCGGGAAGCGGCCGGCGCCCAGTTGGCAGCAGATACCGTGCAGGCCACGCTCATCGATTTCGATCCCGCAGTGGCAGCGATGAGAATCTCTGCGCCAACCCGCAGGGCGACTGCCGCCCGCAGGGTGTCGGAGTCCAGCACTGTGCCGACGTAGGCGGCTGGGATGGCGTTCAGCCAGGCGCCGGAGTGTGGCTGGGCAGCCGCTCGGAGTCGGGCGCGGTCCACTTCTTCTGTGCTGTTTTCCAACAGCTGCTTACCTCTCCTGCCCCTGCACGATCCCACTCACGTTGGTGCCGCTGCCTAGGCTCTTCCGGCGGCGTCAGGCCTGTGCGTCGTTCCCACTCAGCGATGAGATGTCGTGTGGCCTCGCCAATGCGAGTATACCAACGCGAGTATAGTGCGAGTTTACTTAAATTGACCTTTGTAAGGTGTCTTTGACCTTAACCCGGCATTGACCACGGGGTCACTACACAACATTGACTGAGGGGGGGGGGGCTTAAGCACCCACCCCCCTGGTTACCTGGTTATCTTCCGAACCAATGATCACAGCGAGACGCGCAATACGTCATTCGAAAGCGCTAAATGATACAAATATAAATTATACTCAAAAGTTCAAATTGAGGTCATATGTCAGGTCACGGTCAGGTCAAAGGTCAAAATCGTGGTATGTGAGCTTATGGGCAATACTTTCCATTCAAAGCCTTCGATTGTTACCATGATCACTAAAAGTGCTCTCAAAGGTATGATACACATCCCGCATGAGCTAAAGTGAGATTGTTGACAAAGGTCAAGGTCAAGGCCAGGTCACAAAAGGTCACTATGCACAAAATACCTACGAAAGTCATGCAACACATGTTTTATGGATTATTTTACGCGTAGAATTCGATAGTGATAGTCATTTTACCCATAGAGATCATATATACATAGAGATGCCATGCACACAAATCTGCGGCAGTTCAGTGGGTCTTTTTAAGCAATAATTTTTCCTGTAAAAATAGTGTACCGATGCCAATTAAATCTTTGTCTGAGAAGATTATTATTACCAAAGGCTTGTTTTGTCCCCACAGAGGTCACAGATGATAACAAGTGCATGTTTTAATGTATTCGCTGAATGAATTAATTGAATGTATTACCACGACCCCTACCCCGTGTGTGGGCATAATTTGTAACGACATATTGAACATTCATACAGCGACGTAGTGCACATTGTCAAACACTTCATACTCTCTTACATACTCATATTCCCATACGGCATACACTAATACACTCATGACATAGTAAAACACTGATGCACGATTTGGCGCCATGTCCTACGTATACCTGATATGCACACAACCTACACATATAATTAAATACAACATACAATAAGACCTTTTCGAATGGACATTTACAACAATTTAAACTGAATAATTACACTTGCCAGAATTTGTCCTAGTCTGTATATAAGTCTCACGTTTTTTGCATTGAATATCTGCTGATATTGCAATATATTTGGATGAGATCTGTGATACAATGGAATAGATTTCGTACGTTCATCATGGAAAAAAGACATTCCATGACATATCGGCACTCCCGGACTATTCTTTGTGCAAAGTGGACAGATTGGGCAGGGTTCGGATGTATGGTTTCGACGGCTAGAAGTAGTTGGCAGATTATGGTTACCACATCTAAATTGAGTCATTACTATTCTTATCCTATCATTTAGCTTTGTGAAATATGGCTCAATTTCATGTATATTTTTAATTAACTTATAGTTCGAACATAGACTGTTTTCAGGTAAACCCAGTGCTGCGTATGGAGTCTCTATCTTTAAGTCTCTGGTCAACAACATTTACCAAACAGGAGTTGCCAACCTGTGTGCTATCCCAAGAGTAGCTGAATCCTGTTGAATCAAAGGTAAAATTCACGGCCCTTATCCAATCAAAACAAGTTTTGATCTCGGCTAAGCTTATCCATGACATTACATTACAGTATATTTGATAGTAGTTTGATAGTTCGACAGTATGCTGATTTATATTTTTCAGGTGCATCCAAAAGCTTAGCATTTGTTTTTGAATAGTGATCCGAGCTTTGTGCCTACCAAGCTCACCATATATCATGCAGTTTGCAGTGAAATTTGTTTACCTTGAGCACTTTTTTGAGGAATTATCTTTCAAACTTTTCAATTAGCCCTGCATGTATCAATCCCATACTTCACTTCCATAGAGGAGGACTGGAACTACAAGTCTGTCATAGAGTTCTACTTCATACTGCAAATCAATGGGCAAGCCTTAAGCTGACGTCATTGAGTGGAGTTTAAAAGTGATCTACTTGCTTGGTTAACCTGTCTCAAAACCACTGGAGTTATTTGAAGAATACAATGTTCCAAGATAAACATACTCAGAGACCGCCTCTAGGCTCTAATTGGTCTGGAACATAAATACGTTTTGGTAGCTTTTTTACCCTTCCGTTAGAAAATACTCCCTGTCGATTCGGTTTCGGTTTCGATTGAAGACATTCGTTCGTCGCATTTATCCAAAATGCAATGAAAATCAGGTCAAAAGTCATTACAAGATACGGTGCAATAATTTTGGCTATGACGTCACCATGGGTAAGTAAGTGTATCTCTGAAATTACCACATTAACTCCCCTTATTCCCGCTAACATACTGTATACCTCGAAATTCATGATTTTGTAAATTGCGAGCTCAATTAAATAGACACGACTTGTTTTTAAGCGAGTTTCCAGTCTAAGATAGTGCTTGCCAGGTGACGTCACAAAGTAAACAGGAAGTCAGGTTTGAGCGAATCCCAATATGAAGAAATAGAGACTCGACCTGGCAGGTGCCCTACAAAAACAAAGAAGTTAACGTGTGAAGTTACTATAATTGGTCTGATTCCATTGTTTTAAAGATGATGCATAAGGATTGGAATACCTAGCGCGTTTTAAATCCAATGCATTTGTATAAGTTTGCCCGTTTGCACACCCAACGTCTGCAAGCAGAAAACAGAAGGAAAACGCTAAACAAACTTACCCTTTTCAGAGGTCACTAAAAGCCTGTCACTGCCCGCCAGATGACATACAGAGAGTTATATACCGTACAGACAGTAATGCAGATGTTGACGAAGCAGCCCGCCGGCGGCGGTGGCGGCATTCCAGTGTTCCGGCGGCGGTGGCGACATTCCAGTGTTCCGGCGCGGCGGCGACATTCCAGTGTTCCGGCGGCGGTGGCGACATTCCAGTGGTCCGGCGGTGGTGGCGACATTCCAGTGGTCCGGCGGCGGTGGCGACATTCCAGTGTTCCGGCGGCGCCGGCGACATTCCAGTGTTCCGGCGGCGCCGGCGACATTCCAGTGTTCCGGCGGCGGCGGCGTACAGTGTTCCGGCGGCGGTGGCGACATTCCAGTGGTCCGGCGGCGCCGGCGACATTCCAGTGTTCCGGCGGCGGCGGCGTACAGTGTTCCGGCGCGGTGGCAGCATTTCAGTGTTCCGGCGGCGGTGGCGACATTCCAGTGTTCCGGCGGCACGGCGACATTCCAGTGTTCCGGCGGCACGGCGACATTCCAGTGTTCCGGCGGCGGCGGCGTACAGTGTTCCGGCGGCGGTGGCGGCATTCCAGTGTTCCGGCGGCGGCGGCGACATTCCAGTGTTCCGGCGCGGCGGCGACATTCCAGTGTTCCGGCGGCGGTGGCGACATTCCAGTGTTCCGGCGGCACGGCGACATTCCAGTGTTCCGGCGCGGCGGCGACATTCCAGTGTTCCGGCGGCGGTGGCGACATTCCAGTGTTCCGGCGGCGGTGGCGACATTCCAGTGTTCCGGCGCGGTGGCGACATTCCAGTGTTCCGGCGCGGCGGCGACATTCCAGTGTTCCGGCGGCGGTGGCGACATTCCAGTGTTCCGGCGGCACGGCGACATTCCAGTGTTCCGGCGCGGCGGCGACATTCCAGTGTTCCGGCGGCGGTGGCGACATTCCAGTGTTCCGGCGGCGGCGGCGTACAGTGTTCCGGCGGCGGCGGCGAAATTCCAGTGTTCCGGCGCGGCGGCGACATTCCAGTGTTCCGGCGGCGGTGGCGACATTCCAGTGTTCCGGCGGCACGGCGACATTCCAGTGTTCCGGCGGCGGCGGCGTACAGTGTTCCGGCGGCGGTGGCGGCATTCCAGTGTTCCAGCGGTGGTGGCGACATTCCAGTGTTCCGGCGCGGCGGCGACATTCCAGTGTTCGGCGCCGGCGGCGTACAGTGTTCTGATTTAGCCGCTTCCTCGGAACACTATGAGTGCAATGCAAGCCGAGAAGACATCCCGCGATAGGTGCGCTCGAACGCGCGTGCCCACGAGTACCACAAATGCTAACCAGTACCACAAACGCTAACGAGTACCACAAACGCTAACGAGTACCACAAACGCTAACGAGTACCACAAACGCTAACGAGTACCACAAACGCTAACGAGTACCACAAACGCTAACGAGTACCACAAACGTCAGTGCTGGACGACGTACAAGCCGGTTGGCGTGGGGTCAACTCAAATACCTCAATTTTGACCTTTGACCTGACCGTGACCTGACATGTGACCTTATTTTTTAAATGTCGCGTAAGCTTTAGATGTGTCTTATTGAGAGATTTCGAATGCCGCCTTGCGCGTCTCCCTGCGGTTATTGGTTCGGAAGAAAACGAGGGGCAGAATATTCCCCCCCCCAGCAGGGTGTGTTCAGCTGAATACCCCAGCGGGGCGCGCGTGTTAGGTGATAATTAAAAACTCCTCTCCCTTGTCAACGACTTTTTTCGCGCTGTGTACCCCCCCCCCCCCCAGTCAACAACTTTCCGCGCTCCCCTCAGGGGCCCAAAAATGTGCCCCTCGGGCCTGCATCCCCCCCCCCCCCCCGCCCTAAATGAAAATCCTGGATCCACCCCTGAAAGTCAGATCACATATGGTCAAAATTTGAAATTGATAAATATAAATATAAAAGGCATGTTTCTGGACCAATTTTGTCTCAGAAATACAGCACTGGCAATTACTTGTCTGTATCTGGTCAATAAAATCCAAAAACGTAACTTCAAAATATGACGTTATGAGTAACCCATACTTTATATGCCATAAGTCAGTCAAAAAAGGCGATATCATTTTCAAATTTGGTATGGTAGTTTCCCATATGTGGTTTTCCGACATATTTTCCGGTTGTTTGAATATCTAAGACAAATGTGATTTTATGGTCATTTTTCCAAACAAATATGTTTTATGATGTTTCTTGTGTTCAAAAACACAATTTTCAAACATCCGAGATAGCCATCTTGTAGCCATTGCCATTTGCTATCTTTTTACGTTTTGGGATTGCATTTTGCTCAAAATATAGGATTTGTACGGTCTGTTAAACTTTAACTGATTTGTGTGTCAAACTCGTGTGTAGTGACGCCACTAAATTCGTTACATCTCGAGAAGAAAAAAAATCCGACCAAATTTCTTCATTCTTGCACAGAAAACGTAAAATCGATGTAGGAGAAGATACCCGAAGTTTCCCGTTTACAGCGCTATTGTATTTTTTAAGCTATTACGAAAGTTCATCAGGGGGGGGCGTTAAATCCCCCCCCCCCGTCAATGCTTGGTTAATCTTTGCGTTTCTTGGTTATAACTCACGCATCATATTTATTTGACATTTGAGAGCACTTTAAGTGATAACCGTTGCAATGAACCGCTTCTGATGCTGATGTTAAACAGCAGTGTTTGATGTTTGCTTTCTTTTTCTTATAAACAAACATAAATAAACGGTGCATAACAGACCAGGGACCGCATTCACGTCGACAATTTTCTTAAGAATGTTCTTACGAACGATCTTCTTCTTACGACAGTTTGGTATTCACGTCAACTTCGTAGACAGTAAGAAAATTCTTACGATACAATTTTGTTCGTAGACATTTTGCGATTATCGTCGGTTGTTTTCGCAAGAATTTTCTTACTAATTTTCGTAAGGGTGCTAATGTTAACGGTATTGCGAAGTTACAAATACTCACCGAGTTGTAAACTTATGCATGGGGCTTTGTTGTGAGTAATTTAGAAAGGCTATAAGCGATTTCAAGCATATGAGTTTTTATTTTAGGCAGATGGGAGTATTGTTTGCACGTAGCTATAAGTTTTACTCCAAAAAAAATAATGCATGCCTAGGTAAAATAAAAATGAACCCAGCAGCTGCCGTATTTCGCTCTTCCACTACATATGAACACTTTAGACGTTGTAACGCGTAACATTTGAGACGCTGTAGCACCCTATAACAGCTTTGTGTTGAGGAATCGATGATGATATTTGGGTTTTAGGGCGTGCTGACTTATATTTGTATTTGGTACTCATGTGTTGTTGAGGAATGGAAAACCACGGACATCATTGTAATATGGATATTCAAAGCTGAACATAGGTACATAGTTCTCAATGAATGTGCCATCTAAACGAGGATAGGAATTGTTATCGTAATGATTACAATTGTACCGATTGTTTACTGGTCTGCCTTTACTCGGACCGCAAACACTGATAAAAATGACTCTAGCGAGAATAGTTTTGACACGGTGCCTGTTTGTCGCCCATTGCTGGCGTGAAAGTGAATCTGCTTTGACTCTTAACCCTCGCCCTACGGGAGCTTTTTTCACCTTCGCCCTACGGGGGGGCTGACAGGCCCCCTGTTTACTTCCAAACCAAGCAACTTAGGGCAATGCAGTAAGAACCGGCATGTTGCCTGTCATGAGAGGAATCTAAGAGTATGCGATTTTGATGTTTCAGGTCAGCGGGTGACCTTCCAGGTCAAGTGAATGACCTCTGATTTATCACGTCCAGAACAGCGATTTTGCTCTTCAGAAAACCTGAAAATTATCAATTGATAAATGTAAATAAAAAGGCATGTTCCTAGACCAGTTTTGGCTCCGAAATAGAGAAAAAAGTAATTATGTGCTCGTACATTGTCAAAAAAATCAAAAAAGTTATGAAAAAAATGGCGTCATCAGTTTCTTACACTTAGGGAGCCATCACTCAGTCAAAAATGAAGATATTGATTTGCAATTTGGTATGGGTGTTTTCCATACTCGGTTCTCTCAGATCTATTCCGGTTTTTCAAACACCTTTGAAATTTTTATTTTGTGGGGATTTAAAAAAAAATAGTTTTTTTTCATTTTAGGGATAAAAAAATCCAAAATTTTGCAAATCCGAGACAGCCATTTCAAATAGAATGCCATTTTGTATCTTTGGTGAATTGCGTTTGTAATTTCCTTTAAAACTCTGTTTTCTACCATTTTTAAAATACTTATCGTTTTTCCACCAACATGACGTCATCAAAACATGATTATTTCCCAAACTGCTTAACCAATTTCAATTAAATTATATAAAAAATGTTAAAAAAAAGAGTTATTCAAGAAACCCTCAGGGAGGGCCTGTCAGCCCCCCCCCCCCCCCCCCCCCACCCACTAGGGCGAGGGTTAACCCTCGCCCGGGTAGGGGGTGGATGCCACCCCTCCTCTGTTTTTATGGAATAACTCGCGTAATTTCCAACCGATTGCAATGAAACTTTAAGTACCCTACTTTTGAAAACTTTTCGACATGCTCTGCAAGTTTTGAATTTCTACCCCATATGACCCGTGACCTATGACCTGTTTCTCAAGGTCATGTCAGGCGCAACTGGCGTCCCGCAGTATCGATGCTTGTAACGTCTGCAGTTTTCGAGTGTTTGTTGTTCAGGAGCATATGCACAGGTGTTTACATGTGACAGTTGTGGTTTCCACTGAGATTGTGACCTCCATTGACCTTTTCAGAGGTCAACTGAGGTCATTGACCTCCGATGACCTCAGATGACATTTTTGGGCTTCTGGCGATTTCTAGGACATTTTGTGACGCTGATTTAAAATTTGGGATCCATTTTACACAATTATATGTTCGATTGGAGTCATGCGTTTCGTTAGGTCAACCGAGGTCACTGACCTCAAATGACCTGACATGACCTTTTTGGAATTTGGCAGTTTTTAGGACATTTTGTGACGTGTATTACGAATTTGGCACCCATTAAGCATTATGATATGCTCATTCACGATTCTAGCTCGAAAACAAAATCAATGTATATGCATTTACAATTTTGATGACTGTTAGGTCGTTGACATGACCTCAGAGGTCACTTAATGACCCAATACCTTAAAAGCGGATATAATCGGCTTCCTCTCGTCACAAGCAACACGCTCGTCTTTGAATCGAAACTCTAGCTCAATTAGGGCCGAAACGCTAAGGGGGGAGGGAGGTCGTACCATCCCCCCCTACCCGAACACGTAGTGATTTTGCTCTACCCGGGCGAGGGTTAAATATCGAGTGAATTAACACAATGCCGCACATTTGTTGATTTGTCCAGGTTTTCACACATATTCCCATACGTGCTGAATAACATGAAACATTTATTTTGCTCTAAAACATTTGTTTCAGTCGGACCAAGCGCAATCTTCGAAACACGTTTTATCGTCTGTGCCGGCTATGGAGCAAAAATGAACATTACGTTATACGACGGACTCGATCATATGCCTGTATATAGTAACAAAGTATATTTATTCACGCTAGATGATGCGTTCTAATGAGGCCTATAATGTAAGACATGACACCTTTATGAAGACAATAAATAGCATAGGCATGCATAGACCAACTATTGGTTTATAGCATGAATGCATTGGTTAGCGTAATTATCGATAACGATAATTTAATTAATGGAAAATAAATATAATGTAAGCGTTTTGTAAGTATTGCAAGGGCTATTGTGAAAGTTGTGTCTGTATTTGTAATAAGTGTTCTGGGTCTTTCTCATTTACATCTGTGTCTCAAGGCTCTTCATCCAAAGCACCATGATACTCAGCCAGCAATGTTGTATATCCGGGTACCGGGTCCCGAGCTCCTGGTCATGAACGGAGATGTCAACGGCGGATTACTTATAAACAGTGCTCAGTTTACGAACTGACAGTGCTGACAATGTCTGACGGTGGCAGAAAGAAGTAACGAAGACGCGGGGCAAATCATGACCGATCTGGCGGCCGCGGCCGGAGTGCGCGTAGAAACCACGGACATCGACGTGGCGCACCATCTGCGGAGCTGTGCTCGGCCTGAGAAGGGTGGTGCGACTGAGAAGCCCAGGGATCTAATCGTGAAGTTCACGAACATGACGAAACGCAAGGAGCTGTGGGCGGCACGCCGACAGTTCACCAAGGACAACTCAACCCGCTCAGAGCAGCAGCAATCCACCTGCTCAGGAAGGACCAGCACCACCTCTGCAAGCACATCGAACAACGTCATCACCGAGAGCCTCACCAAATACCGAGCCGACATCATGTACCGTGCTCGGGAGCTTAAGAGAGAGAGAGAGAGAAGAAGCTGGCCGCGGCATGGACGGACGAGGGTGTGATGAAGGTGCGTCGAGGAGAGGGAAAGAAGACTGTGGTGGTCCGTACCATCCGCGACATCTACGATCCGATTGGACAATAGGCTGGTGACAGTGAGTCGGCACCGGAGTTATAAAATTGGCAATCACAACACTTCGTAATATATCGTCAATGACCGATCTTGAACTAACGATAGATGGCGCATCGATTGTGCCGCTAGGTGGCAGGATCGCGAATATAAATATCATAACGAATATGCTCCGTAACATAATAATCTCAATATTTACATGTCAATTTTATTACATTACATTATATACTATATTATGTACCATTATATTTTGTATTTGTATTATAGTGTATGTATATTGTATACAGTTATATTACATTGCAATAATAATTACATTACATAATAAGGACCTAGCGCATGATGTTCTTGATATTCTTTGTTATATCCAATACCATATCATAACATGTGTACACTATATGACATATAGTTGCATTATACGTTTATATGCGCTTGTATGTGTGTGTACGTATATGTATGAATGTGTGTTTGTGTACACCTGGGATTGCCGTGAATGAGATCGTCGTGAAGGTGAATGGAAATGCTGTGTTGTTTATGCTACTGTATTGTTGTTAACTGTACTGTACTGTTACTGTTACTGTATTCCTGGTCACCGCATCATGCCTTGCTGACCAGAGTGCATGCCTTCAGGGACTCTGAGTAGCAGCCGAAGCGCTGGTGCACCACCGTTACTGCCACCTAGCCCGGCCAGATCAGCAGCATCAGAAACTATTCTAGATAGTTCAAATCATCATGTGAGTAGCTGCTTGTCTCCTTCACCAAGTACCTCTTCCTCTTCCTCCTGCCAAAGCGGCTTAACCCGCGAGTTACTGGGGTATATTTCATAACGCGACTTACTGGGGGGGGGCTATTTCCCCCCCCCCCCTCTGATCTCCGGAACTACTGGACCAAATGTAACCATTCAAACGGCATTCGATAGCCCTGGGAAATTTATCGAGGGAAACATAATATTGTTGACCTCGGAGTCACCGATGACGTCACAGCTCAGGTCAAGTACAAAATGTTTGACCGTGTCAAAAGTTCTCTATGGATGGAATTGTCGCGCAAAATTGCGATATTAAACGCATAAGCCGTTGATAAATCGGTATGATTCGTGTGTCTGACACTTCTAAGTACCTTTGTAAGCTGTTTATGACCTAAGGTCAGGTCAAGGTCATCCGAGGTCACGAGGTCAAACTGCAGATTACGGTCATTAGGCGTTGTAACACATGTTTATGGGTTTTTTCGTCTAGAACGCGAAAAATGACCTTAGAACATTGTTTGTTCCATATAAATAGAAGTAAAAAGCAAAAATGGAAATGCGTTTTTTGTCATAGTAATGCTGTGAGAAGTGGTCGATTTTTGTCATTTAAAGGTCATAACTCGGTCATTTTTAAAGATATCGACTTTAAATTTGGTACCCATGTTCACCGCATACGTCTCAATCAAATATATTCCGGTTTTTGGATAATTCTGATTTTTTCTTGAAAATTTTGTTAAAAAAAAAATTGGATTTCTCAAAATTTTGAATTAAAAAAAACTCAAAAATCCGAGATAGCAGTTTGATAGCCCGGTCTATTGTCAGTAATTTGATATAACACAATTTAGTTTATCTCAAATATCGTACCTTTGACACCGTTTTCCGCTAACCATTATTTTGCAACAAAAACCGAAGAACATGACGTCACTCTGACGTCATTGCCGGTTGACCTATCATAGCCTTATATTTTTAATTTCGCCAACATGTGTAGAATTGATGTGACAGAAGTTATTGCAAGTTTGGTGACGATACGGGTGCTCGTTTAGGAGTTATTGCAAAATAACGGGAGGGAGGCAAAAAATAGCCCCCCCCCCCCCCAGTAACTCGCGGGTTAAACATTGCACATGTGAATATTAATAGTATCACAGCACCAAACAGATTAGATGAATTGGAACAATTTGCGAATAGTAACCATATTCACGTTCTTTGTACAACAGGAACCAAACTAGACTCAACAGTAAACCCATCGCTCTACACAATGCCATAATTTAGTTCACCATACACAAGACACCGAACCCGCCATGGAGGTGTTGCATTTCGTTACATTCCGTCATCAGTTACGATCTTAGGAGACTTCAATATTGGAAATGTATACCTCAAGTCTCAATTTGCAAATCAGCATAGTGGGGTCACGAACCATGGCATTCTTTTCCAAGACACTATGTTTGGTCTCAACCTAAGACAACTGACTCAGGAACCAACAAGAATAACAACAACCACAGCGAACTTGCGAGATGTAATACTGGTTTCTGATGAACAGAATGTGGCCCATTACGGATTGTTCTCACCTTTCTCTCAAATAGGTCATATTCCCACATACATAAGCCTTAACTACACACCAATTAATAAAAAGCCCTTTGCAAAAGAAGTATGGGGTTACCATAGAATTAATATTGATGCATTTATCCATATACTTGCCCATAAGGATTGGGACGATATATTTAATAATGAAATAGACGAAACATCAAAATCGTTAACAGAGAGATTAATTAATCGTTAACAAAATCGTTAACAGAGAGAGAAAATTGTCCTTGATGCAGCAACACATTAGCCGTTTTCACGATGCTTTTGTATTGCGTTGGTACCATCCGTAAAGTACCACATTCCTGAGGGACCTAACCGAAAACGCATGAAATACACGGTTTAGGGCGGTGAAATAATTATTTTGTCTTCAAAAACATTAAAATAGCCGAAAAATACTGCACAAAAACGTCGGATTTGACTAATTTCAATAACATCTCGTTTGAATTTCCCGGGTACTTTAAGGTTTGGTCCGACTCGGCGAGCGGGACCAAACTAGAACTGGCAGCTTAGGTCCCTCAGGAATGCAGCTGGTACCTAACACAGGAACAATTTAAAATGAATTGTTGACCAATCAGCGCTTCGGACCAGGAGATGAGGTATGCGGAATAAACATCGCTGTGTCTTAGTTTAACTGACACCTTAGTGCTGAACTACGAGACCGACATTGACCAATCAGAGCGTAGATTCTGGTCTGTATGGATGTATCCTGTCGTCTGATTGGTGAAGCCGTGGGCTTGGGCTTTCTGGCGTCGTGATAAAGTGAACCACGTGATTCGTTTTTGTTTTTCATGGTGGATACGGTGGTATTTAGCACGTTTGTTATATTATTCCTGCCTACATGGCTATTTCAATTCGAAAATTCCCAACAGCGGAAATGGACGGTTAGTTTAAATATTGCATACCGTGCTCAGCTGTTCCCTCCAAGAATATCTAAGTGGATAAATAATATAAAAGAAAATGCGAGATACCAGCCACATGTGTCTTGGAAGGCTATATCAATATGGCTCTAGGGCAATGTTATAGTGCTCTCATTGAAATTATCATCAAAATGACCACTTTCTTATTAACTTTATGTTAAGACATCCAAATTTTATCAAGCATTCATTCATTTCTAGAGTATTAGGTATAATGTAATTTAACTTACATAAACTAGCCTAACCAAACCTAACCTAATACTTGGAGCTGGTTTCAATGTTTTCAGAACAGTCCAGCAGCCGATATCCTCAATATATTTGTGATTTTGGTTATATTAAGTCATGTTTTGTTTGTTATGGTGATGAAGCTAGTTGTGTTAAATTTATTCCCATGGGGTCATATTCATCAATCATGCTGAGGAATGCTCGTCTATAGTCATTGCACAGGGGGGGGGGGGGGGGGGGTCAGTGTCCTGAATTTCGTAAATGTGAGTGGAAAACCACACCCAATTGAACATTTTTGTCACGTCACGTGCCCCCGAAATTACGTCTTTAGGTAGGTATCAATCCAAGTAACAATTTAGGTTAAAACTTGATATAACAAACATCTGGTGTATTATCTGTGCCGCCATGGGCAGCTATATTTGTGTTAAACATACAGCAAGCCTACTGCCTGAAGCTGATCAACTGTTCGCTTAACCCTATTTGTAACAGGCTCCTGGCTACCCCTATTTGTAACAGGGAAGGGGGGGGGGGGGG
>JAXIVJ010014684.1:0-33722 GCA_036785665.1 Chirona hameri
ACCGGCCGGGTTGTCTAATGCCGGCCGCCATCTTGCCGGTACCAAACAGGCAGCCGGGCGCGCGGCCGCCCGTGTTAAAGGATGGGGAGGCGGGTACACCGGCTGACATTTTGCAATATATTGAGCGAACTACTTGCGGTAGCGCAATATGACTACCCCTACAACGTTCCAAATTGAATGGAGAATGATTCTAGGTGTTTATATTTCGATCACATTTTTTCACACAAAAAAAAATATGAACAGCTATTCAAAATCATTCTCCATTCAATTTGGAAAGTTGTAGTGGTAGTCATATTGTGCTACCACAAGTAGTTCGCTCAATATATTGTAAAATGTCAGCCGGTGTACCCGCCTCCCATCCTTTAACACGGGCGGCCGCGCGCCGGCCGCCTTTTTGGTACCGGCAAGATGGCGGCCGGGATTAGACCAGTCTTCCGGCCAAAGCGCGTTCCATGTTACAGAGTTCAGTGGTATCTGGTCAATAAAAGTTCAAAAACGTAACTTCAAAAAATGACGTCATGAGTTACTTATACCTTCGGAGCCATAAGTTAGTCAAAAATAAAGATATTGCTTTAACATTTGGTTTCGGTATCATCCATACTTTGTTCTTCTAATAAATATTCCGTTTTTTTCATATCTTTTTATAAAAAAATACTTTTGTGGAAATGTTTCCGAAAAAATATAATTTTATTTGTATTTGTGTGGTCCAAAACCCAAAATTTCGAAAATCCGAGATAGCCATGTGGAAGAGAATGTTATTTCCCTTCTTTTGACGTTTTGATTTGCGACTTGCATAAATACTTTATTTTCTACGATTTTACAAACATTTAACATTTTCACACCAAAAATGGCATGACATGACGTCACTAAAACGTCATTATCTGCCAAACCACTTCACCAATTTCAATAAAATTTTGACAGAAGACGTAAAATTGATGTTGCATACAACAAAACAAAAGTTAACAAAAGTTTCACTGCGATATCAGCCATAGTTTTCAAGTTATTGAGAAAATCTGTGAGGGGGGTAAAATATGCCCCCAGCGCCGCGCGGGTTAAAACAACCAGGCACAACAATATTTGCAGCATGTCCTCCAAGCTTTTGAAGATATCGAGCATCAATGAAAATAAGATCTTCTAAATCCCCGACAAGGTCATTGAAGGCGATAAAGCACGGCCACGCTGATGGCATTGCTTTTCGGAAAAGGTTCTTACTGCCCGTAGTGACCACCAGGGACGTAGGAACGTCACGAAAAGTGTGGGGGGAGGGGCAGTGACACTTTGATCTCGTCTTGAGAGAAACCCAACCCCTTTGGAATATTTATTTGCAGATTTGGGCTCTTCCCGTGTTGGCGAACCTTTTGCCATCACAAACTTTTCTTACCAAGCAAAATAAAATATTTTAGCAAACAAATGGCCGAAAAGTGAGGCCCCCCGGTCATGGCCCCCCGGTCTCCCCTGTTCCTACGCCTATGGTGACCACCGTAAGCTGCAACCGTTACCCAAGCCACTAGTATTGATTCTGTTGGACAAAGCTGAGGCCTCTTGCACCAAAAAATATACCCGGGTAAAACTTAATTCTACCCAGGATGGTCTAAAACGCAGACGAAATTAGCAGACGATGCCATGCTCCGAGCCTATGCGACCGATTTGGTCGAATCCTTCACTAATCGATCTGGTGTGGTCTGAAACTGTGTTGTGTTGAGTTTCGACCACTTTGGTTGGAGTCTGAGCTGACCAAATTTGACCAAAACTGCTTACTTATGCTGAACGTCTAAATGATCCGCGTGAAAATATAGTGCCCTTATTGCGGTTTTGTAATATGATTTAGGTACATAAATGCAAAGTGTTTCTTTTTAAATCATTAAGATTTCACTTAAACTGAAACGCATTATTGAAAACCGACCAAACACTAGGAAAATATTGAAAGAGAAATACCGGCGTATGCACTCAAAGCCGCGCGCTGATTGGCTGATACGGCACGCAGATTCTACTAGTTAGTTTTGTATTCTCTTGCACCCTGGAAACCCTGGAAATAGATCAGGCGAAGGATTAATGTGCGCCAAAGATGCTGCACCGGGGTAAATTCCAACGCAAAATAACCAGCAAAATGTTGGTTAAAATATCCTAACGTTGTAGGTAGAATCGTCGGGGTTATATCATACATGATTTATATGACTAACAGTTGTGTTCGATTACAAAACCAGAAACATTGAAATACACATTTCGGACACTGCAAACTTTGATATAGCGCCTATGAGCTTAGATTATTACGAGCGAGCGCGAAGCGCTCGCTCGTGCTTCCGTGGTGTAAGGGAAACAATCTGAAACTGAGCGGCCCGGCCGACGGGATTTGGGGGAAACTCGCGGGTCCGGCGCGACCCGACACGAGGCAACGCTTTTGAGCTCATATCTCTGCAACCGTGAGTTATCAAGCATTCTTTGCGAACGTCTCGAAATGTTTTATTCCACTTATGTTAACAATTGTGATATATATAATTCACATATGTGTAAGTCGTTCTCTTGGTTTCGTTCTGTAGGTACTACTACATACATCAATATTGACAAAGATGTATTCTCTTTTCATGTATTTTTTGGGCGTCTTCAAGTATTTTTTGTCGCAGAAGTTCTTACACATTTACAAGCTGCGTGGTCGTCAGCACGAGACTTGAAAATTAAAACAAGAAACTGAGCGGAAGCCTGCGTTAAAATTTGCCTCCAGTTAATGAAATTGAGAAAATAGATGCAAATATTACTGAATATTCCATCATTATCTTGCGAAAATAGCGACATTAAAGTTACAAAAACAGCTTCTCTATTTTCTATCTCGCTTGTAGCACAAAATAAGTCTGTTAATACCTTCCATATACGCCAAATTATCTTATTTTAAGGACTGCTTCCAAAATGCGTTTGCCAAAATCAACTGCTTGCAAATTGTCACCAGCGATTGACTCTTGCTATGGCATTGAAACCACTCGCTGAACAATAAACGCAAACGAATTCAGCAATTTGCATTTGAGCAATCAACAATAAACAACAGGAAACCACCAAGTTTGACAGCGATAGCCCAAAATTATGAAATCACTGATCACACAGAACCGGCGACGAGGATTGTTTGTTTACAAATGCGACCTTGAAATGCTAGTGTACGCGGCGTCCCGTGTCAGCCAATCAGCTCGCGCGGCTTTGAGTGCATACGCGGGTAAAACTCTTTCAATATTTGCCAGTGTTTTGGTAGGTTTTCAACGATGTATTTGAATTTCAGTAAAAGCTAATGATTTAAAAACAAATACGTTGTAATTTATGTACTTCAATGTCAATCATATTTCAAAGCCGCAATAAGAACACTATATTTGCACGCGGATCACGTTCAGCATAAGTAAGCAGTGTTGGTCAAATTTGGTCAACTTAGACTCAACTAAAGTGGTCGAAACTCAACACAACACCGTTTCGAACCACACCAGATCGATTAGTGAAGGATTCGACCAAATCAGTCGCATAGGCTCGGAGCATGGCATCGTCTGCTAATTTCGTCTGCGTTTTAGACCATCCTGGTAGAATTGAGTTTTACCCGGGTAGATTTGTTGGTGCAAGAGGCCTCTGATGTCGGTGGATGTATCTGTGCCGTGTGTACTGCAAACCGCAGTATCATTGAAATCCGCTGAAGATCGCATGTAAAACCCCCCGACGGCCCCGTTTGCATGTTCCGTGAAACAAGGGCGGATTCAGGATATTTTAGGAGGGGTGGCCGCAGGCCAATTTAGGGGCGCCTTTCAACAATCTAGGGGCGCCTTCCAAAGAAAGGGCGCCGTCACTGACCGAAAGGGCGCCGTCACTGGCCGGAAGGGCGCCTCGGGTCAAAAGGACCAAGTCATGACCTGTATGACCTGATACTCGGTAAGTTACTTTCAACAGGGCGCCCAAAAGGGCGTCCAAGCGGTCCATAGGGACGCTGCGTGCTCACAGGCTGTCCATCGCCGGGCGCCTGGCGGCGCCCGGCGACGGACAGTGTGGCGCCCTTTTGGCGAGGGAGGGGGGGGGGACGACCGCTGCGGCCACCCCCTGGATCCGCCCCTGCCGTGAAAGTCTCCCTCTAGGACAGGGAGGCGTAGCAGTGTTCGCTGAATTGATATCCCTAATGGAGACGAATATAGGTATAGAGGCTATAGAAATCAGTGGAAAGGTTTGATCGCCTAGGACGTCAGCAAATCCAGGAGCTCGTCAGTTCATCCTGCATATGATTTTCGAGGAAGGCCGCCGGTCGAGTTAAACTGCCGACAGAGGGATTATCTCAGGCAAAGCAACACTGACTATGTAACCCAGGGGCGCAGCCAGGGGGGGCACAGGGGGCACGTGCCCCCCCCCCCCCCATTGGGTCGAGGGGCCCGAAGGGCCCCTCGTCCCAATGGGAGAAGGCCTCGGCCCCTCAGCCCAACTCCTATGATAGATATCGAAGTACAACTTACAGTACCTTATGCTGCATTAATTCTACGCCTTTTCACAAAAGTTGAATGCAATTGATGTAGCACTTTGGGAGATCATGTCGTTTTAATGACGTCATGTCACGCCATTTTTGGTCTAAAAACGATAAATGTTTGACAAATCGTAGAAAATCGAGTTTTGAAGCAGATTGTAAATGAAAAACGTCAAAAGAAAGGAAATGTCATTCTCTTCAAAACTTCCATCTCAGATTTGCGAAAGTTTGGGTTTTTGACTCCTAAAAATACAAATATAAAATTTCCAGAAAACTTTTCAATTTTTCTTTCTTTCTTGAAGATATGAAAAACGGAATATATCTGAGTCAACCAGGTATGGACGACACCCAAACCAAATTTCAAAGCAATATCTTAATTGACTTATGGCTCCGTATGTATAAGTAACTCATGACGTCCTTTTATTAAGTTACGTTTGTATGGCTTTTATTGACCAGATACAGACAAATAAATGCCACCACTGTTTTTCTGAGACAAAACTGGTCTAGACACATGCCTTTTTTATGTAGATTAATCAATTTCAAATTTTGACCTTATGTGACCTGACCTTGACCATATATGGTGTCAGGTTGTGAAAATGGCTGCTACTATCAAATTCTACGTGTAAAATAACCTTCGTAGACCTCTTGCCAAAAGTGACCTTTTGTGACCTGATCTTGACCTTGACCTTTGCTTACAATTTCACTTTTTCCTAATGCGGGAGATGCATTATATCTTTGAGAGTACTTTGTGCGATAATAGTCTCAATCTAAGGCTTGGGATGGAAAGTATGGCCCCAAAACTAAAATACCTTAATTTTGACTTTTGGCCTGGTCGTGTCCTGAGATGTGACCTTATTTTGAAAATGTCTCGTAAACGAAAACATAGCGAAAATGGGAAATAAGATGCGGCTCATTGAGAGCTTTCGATTACGGCCTTGCGCGTCTCGCTACGGTTATTGGTTCGGAATATAACGAAGGGGCATAATTCCCCCCCCCCCCTACCCAGCGTGTTCGACCGAATACCCCAGCGGGGCGCGGGTTAATTTGTCCTTTTAAATCAGAAAATATGTCAAATTTTTGGCGATTTTGGCGGTTTGGGGCATGTCAGCTTGCCCCCCCCCCCCCCCCCCCCCCCCTCCCCTCCCCTGCTGGATCTGCCAGTGGCCATAAACTAAGACAAGCTACTTGCAAATCCCGTGAGCGCTTAACATTTTCAACGGAAGTTTTATACGTTGGTATTTTCTGAAGTTGTCTTTCCAAACTTATGACGGATCGTTTCGCGTAAAGCCCCTCCACACTCCATAGTCTACACATTAGTGACTGTGAATTACCTCGAATTTATGTTTCCAATGTAATATGTCACAAACGTGAGCAATCGGGACAACGTAAAATGTTGAGGGCCAGACGTTCCGCGTTGCCTCTTATTGATTGTGTTGCTGCTGGGACCTTCAAGGTGCCTTGTGCGTTCATCTAAAATGGCTAACCCACGCACAGACGGGGTTCGCACCAAGTTCGAACCGACGGGGGGGGGGTGGATACCCGCCCCTACAATATTTCAAAAGTCATGCAACGTATAGCGACAAACAGAAACAGGTTAGATAGCTCGAAACAAACAAGGTCCAATGAAAGTACTCAGTCATTATTTTAGTTCAGGTCATTTAGGCCATTGAGGTCACCAGAGGTCAACAAAGGTAAAATTTAGGCCATCAATGGATGTCCTTACCAAAACCCGTATATATCTCGAGAACAAAAAGAGGTAGCGACGCGCGAAAACAAAACGTCCGAAAGATTACTGGCGGCTACAGAGGGGGGGGCATCAGGGGCAAATGTCCCCCTCCCCCGCAGGAATCTGGGAGGCGGGGCATTCAATACAAGTAAGCCCCCCCCCCCCCCCCCCCCCGCGCGTTCCCAATTTATCGTAAAATCGTCTTTTCAGCAGTCAAAATCCAGCTATCCACAGTCAAAAAACGGAAAATTTCGCGCCGCTTCGCGGCATGACACAACTTTCGCAATAGCTTATACAAATTTGGAAAATGGGAAAATGAATTCCGTTAGGTAAGTGTCTGGCAGAGGCTTTCCTTGGCGATAATTGCTTGCACTGGCGAGTCCAAGGGGCATCAGCGACAAATGCCCCCCCCCCCCCCCCCTCCACAGGAATTTGATGGGGGCATTCAATACAAGTATGCCCCCCTCCCCGCGTGTTCCCTGCACTGAACGTGAAAAACAATGATCCTAGGAGAAAACTTCATGAAAACGGAAGTATTTTTCTCTCGAGTGATTGAATTTGAAGTTTGTATGTCTCCCTTTTTTAATGATAGAGAAAACAGCGCACCTGATGCCATTCAAGCAGCCCCAACCGGAAAATTTCGCGCCGCTTCGCGACATGACACAACTTTCGCAATTACTTATACAAATTTGGAAAATGGGAAAATGAATTCCATTAGGTAAGTGTCTGGCAGAGGCTCTCCTTGGCGGTTATTGCTGGTACTGGCGGATCCAGGGGCATCAGGGATAAATACCCCCCTTCCACAGGAATCTTAGAGGGGCATTCAATACAAGTATGCCCCCCCGCACGTTCCCTGCACTGAACGTGAAAAAACAATGATGTTAGGAGAAAACTTCATGAAAACGGAAGTTTTTATTTATTTTCTCGAGTGATTGAATTTGAAGTTTGTATGTATCCCTTTCTTTCAATGATAAACAAAACAGCGTACCTGATGCAATTCAAGCAGCCCCGGTGACACTTAACCCGCACCCCGCTGGGGGGGGGGGGGGGGCAGAATCAGCCCCCTCCCGGATTTTCTCAATAATTTAAAAACTATGATAGATATCAACGTCAAACTTTCAGTACATTTTGCTGCATCAATTCTACGCATTCTCACCCAACGTCCAATCAAATTGATGCAGTATTGTGGGAAATAATGACGTTTTAATGACGCCATGTCATGCCATTTTTGGCGGAAAAACGATAAATGTTTGAACAATCTTAGAAAATAGAGTTTTGAAGCAAATTGCAAATAAAAACGTCAAAAGAAAATGAATGACATTTTCTTCAAAATGGCTATCTCGAATATTCGGAATTTTGTGTTTTTAACCGTCCAAAATAGGAAAACTTTTTTCGGAGAAAAAAAAATCATTTTTTTGTTGTTGTGAATTTGAAAAGTTAATTTCTTAGCTCGAATACCAAAGTAAGGCGACCGGCCCAAATATGCGGGGAAAATGGGGGTACCTTGAACAGATGCCCCCACGGAGTGAGGCTGGATCCGCCAGTGCGAAAGATAATTTAATTTGTTGTCACTCAGGCTTCATTAGATTTGATCTCGGGTCAATAGCTAGCTCGGGGAAGGCCATCGAACGTGACATTCTCAAAATAGCGGAATTGTTTTTAGGGAATAACTTTTGAGATACGCATGATAGTGATACTTACAGTTTTCACCATTGTGGTTATCTGTCGAGACACATCGAATGGTATATCGGATGATCATACCTAGTTAGGTCATATTCGAAAATTGGCCTGTCCTGTGCTCAGGTCAAGACAGATCAAGTTCAAATTTTACATCGATCAACGTGTCTCGACGAGCGAAGCATATTGTTATAACTCCAATACTCTACCTTCATTTGGCAAAGAGTTATTGAATACAAAAAAAACAAGTAACCTCTTGGGTCACCTGAGTTGACCTCGTAGAGGTCACATAACACAAATGTGACTTGGATCTTTGCATTTGGCACAAGAATGGTGTAGGCATCTGGTGAAAACTGGTCAAATTTAAGTGTTTTCTGTGGATATCTACGTGTTTATATTTTCTCCATTTACTTATAATGGAAGTTTATCAAATCGAATTGACCTTCGGTCACCGATATTACAAATTCGAGGTATACGAATTGTAGGTACTTATGGGCTATGGCCTGAATGAATCCTGTGAGTTTCAAACCGCTCGGTCGATCACTTTGGCACGATCACAAACTTTCAAAAACTTGCTTGGAGGTGGAATCACTTAACGTGACTTGTTGACCTGGCCTGAGATGACTCGAGATAAAAAATTCACAATTTGGGTGATTGTTCCCCAAAGAGTTACGCCAAGTTTGGCGGCGCTGCGTGTCGACGTTTTACAATATTTACGAAAACCTCAGGGGACGGATATCCGCCCCCCAAGTCGGTGCGCGTGTTAATACTTCACATCATGGTGCAAACAGAGATCAGTTGCCGCATTTTTTTTGGGATCAGACTAAGAACTTATCAGTCAATCTACGCATAGGTTCTGTTTGACATGGGCCTGTCCGACGTTTTTTGTTGCGACTATTTGGGGGCCCGGCAAAATATAGTGGCCCAAATCCGAGGATATACCATTTTGCGCCCCATCCGAGGATATACCATTGATCGAGGGGGCCCCTCGGGATGCTGTGCCTCCCCCCCCCTTGACGAAGGTCTGTCTGCACCCCTGGATCTGACCTTAGGTCACCGATATTATAAATCCAAGATAAACGAATTGTAGGTACTTATGACCTTATTAAGTCCTGTGAGTTTGAAACCGCTCGGTCAATCACACTTTGGCACGACTTTCAAAAACTTGCTTGGAGGTGGGGTCACTTAACTTTCAAAAACTTGCTTGGAGGTGGGTTCACTTAACAGGACCTGTTGACCTGACCTGAGATGACTCGAGATACAAAATTACACAAAATGTGGATAATTGATGCCCAAAGAGCTATGCTAAGTTTGGTGGCGCTACACACCGACGTTTTCCCAATATTTACGAAAACCTCTGATGGGCGGATATCCGCACCCGATGTCGGTGCGCGTGTTAATACTTCACATGGTGCCAAAGGGAGTCAGTTGCTGCACATTATTTTGTATCAGACTACGTACTTATCAGTCAATCTACGCATGGAGTCTGTTCAACATGGGTCTGTCCGACGTTTTTTTTTGCGATAATTTAGGACCCCTGCAAAATATAGAGGCATAAATCCGAGTAGATACCATTTCGCGTTTTTTTTTTGGGGGGGGGGGGCCTTTGGCCGAAGGGGCCTTTGGCCGAGGGGGCCCTCTGGGGATGCCGTGCCCCCCCCCCCCCCCCCCCCCTTGACGAAGGTCTGGCTGCGCCCCTGATGTTACCATAAATACCAACAATTCATAGAAGTTAATGTCATTTGCCGCAAACACTGGCAATAAATGTCACTATGTCAGACAATTAAATCGCAAAAGCAAAGAGGCCTCATTTCAACATTTACATTTCTGAGTATTTTTCGCAATTGATGTTTGACATTAAATGCTTAGAGGTTCAAGCGTTCGCACTCTTACACTTGTCCTGAAACAAATGTTGAACATTTTTATCACAAGGGTTCAAAATCGGTTTATTGGACGATTGAGTTGTCTTTTTCCTGAATTCTGGTGTTTTTGCTGAAGTGTATTCGTTAGTTGGCATTGATGAACATTGATATATTTGGTTGTGGGATAATGGTTCGAACAACTGAAAAGGAAACTCCATCACTGGTTATGCATGGTACGGCCCTTGAGCCCTCTGCTCTGACATCAAACAGTACGCCTAAAAACGTACTGTTGTGACTGTTGTTCCTTTTTGTATACGCGATGTAACATGTCAAATGTCACATAAATAATTGGATAATTACACACATATAATGCAGATTGGAATGAGTTTCCCTACAGTTAAATTAGTGACTTTCACAGTGTATTTTTACCACAATAGAGGAAGTGAGACCCGCGTAGCGCAACAAAGGCAAATAAACACTCGTGCCCAGCACAGGTTGGGAGGAATTAGGATCGTCGACCTTGCGAGCTGCACTAGCCGCACTTAATGCTGGAATATTCATGAGAAGATACACGCTTGATTACGGCATGCAACTAGCATGCATGCGTGTTAGCATGTATCATGATTCATGGACCTTTGTCCTCTTGCGAGAGTTGGTGTCGCCAGCGTCCAACACTATTTCAACGGTGTAGCCAGTACACAGCGCCGGTGTCCGCCACGCAACGAACACCTACGAACCATTGTTTTATCAGCCCCTGTCACTTTGCCTGGCAACACTTGAGCCGTGACGTCACCATTTCTACAGCGATCCGGCTTTAGCATGGTGACCTATGGGAAAATAGGTGGTATTCGGGTCGTAATTTCAAGCATTTCTAAAATAGTTCATTCAGCAGACGATACAAAACAGTGATGCCAAAGGCCTTCCCTATTCATATTGTCAATTGTGTCAATTTTTGTCCAAAAAATTGTTTTTATGGAACCCTGCATGCCTTCCAATCAGGGCTGGAGATCCTGGGGGGGGGGGGGTCCAGGTCCAGACCCCCCTGGGCCCCCAGATGTTAACAACTGAGGGAGTCGGGGGGGGGGGGGGGGGGGGGTACAATAACACAATGAAAACTGGGTGGGGCCCTCTTGAGCAGAAGAAAGCGGACGGTCATAGGTCAGAATGAGCCCTACACATGCCAAAATGGGAGTTTATAAATCGAGTTAGCCGTCTTCAAGTCGGCATGGGTGATCCATGCCGACTTAAAGACGACCTGAGGGGCCCTCGGTCGGCCGGAGGCTCTCGGTCAGTCTGAGGGGTCCTCGGACGGCCTGAGGGACTCACATGCCGACTTGAGGACATTCTGATGGGCCCTGGGTCCTCCTATGGTGGCCCTTGGCCGGCCTGAGAGGGCCCAGATTCGGCCTGGGGCCCACAGTCGACCTGAGGGGGCCCACAGTCGGCATGAGGGGCCTAGGTCGGCCTGAGGCACTCCCTTGCCGAATTAAAGACAGTCTGAGGGCCCTTGGTCGGCCTGAGAGGCCCTCGGTCGTCCTAAGATGGCCCTT
Organism: Chirona hameri; assembly: GCA_036785665.1. Classification (NCBI taxonomy): domain Eukaryota; kingdom Metazoa; phylum Arthropoda; class Thecostraca; order Balanomorpha; family Balanidae; genus Chirona; species Chirona hameri. The sequence goes on from JAXIVJ010014684.1 coordinate 11,287, forward strand.
AGTCGGCATGAGATGGCCTTTGGCCTCCCTAAGGGGCCCACAGTCGGCCTGGGGGCCACAGTCGGCCTGGGGGCCACAGTCGGCCTGAGGTGACACCACAGACGGCCTGAGGTGGCACCACAGTCGGCATGAGGTGACACCACAGTCGGCCTGAGGTGACACCACAGTCGGCCTGAGGTGACACCACAGTCGGCCTGAGGTGGCACCACAGTCGGCCTGAGGTGACACCACAGTCGGCCTGAGGTGGCACCACAGTCGGCCTGAGGTGGCACCACAGTCGGCATGAGGTGACACCACAGTCGGCCTGAGGTGACACCACAGTCGGCCTGAGGTGACACCACAGTCGGCCTGAGGTGGCACCACAGTCGGCCTGAGGTGACACCACAGTCGGCCTGAGGTAGCACCACAGTCGGCCTGAGGTGGCACCACAGTCGGCCTGAGGTGGCCCCACAGTCGGCCTGGGGGCCACGGTCGGCATGAGGTGACACCACAGTCGGCCTGAGTGGCCCTTGGCCGAACTGATCGGTCTGAGGCCCTTCGGTCTGAGACCGAGGGCCCCTTCAAGCCAACCCTCGGTCGGTCTGAGGCCCTTCGGTTGGCTTGAAGGGGCCCTCGGTTGGCTTGAGACCATTGTTCCGCCTGAGGGGCCCTCCTCCGGCCTGAGGGGGCCCCTCAGTCAGCCTTATGAGCCCTCGGTCGGCATGAGATGGCGGTCGGCCTGAGGCATGAGGGGAGCCCTCGGTCGGCTTGAAGCCTAAGGGCCCTCAGTCGGCTTGAGGGGCCCTCGGTTAGCCAGGAGGGCCCAAGACATCAGTCGGTCTAAGGAGGCCCTCAGTCTTCCTGGGAGGCCCTCAGTCAGCCTGAATGGGTTATCGGTGGGCCTGGGAAAATCTAGGGCTTCCTGATATGGCCCTCGGCCGGCCTGAGGGGCCCTCGTTCGACCTGAGAGGTTTTCGATCGGTCTGGGGGGCCCTCGCTCGGCCTGATATGGCCCTCGGTCGGCTTGAGAAGACACTTGGTCGGCTTGGGGCCCTAGGTTGGCCTGAGCGGGCCCGGTCGGCCTGAGGGGCAAAAGTTCGACCTGTGGGGTTCTCGGTCAGCTTGAGGGGCCCTTGTATGGCCCGATGGGCCTACGTCGGCTTGACGGAGCCCTCAATCGGCTTGACAGGGCCCTCAGTCGGCTGAGGGTCCTCGGTCGAGTTTAGGGGGCCCTTGGTCGGCCTGAAGGAGAACTGTCGGCCTGAAGGTCTGAGGGTCTGAGGGTCTCAGCATCTGAGCGTCTGTTGGCCTGAGGGTCCCTGGTTTGGTCTGAAACATATTTTTAAGACCTGATCGTGCCCAATGCCTGGCTGATATGGCCCTATGCTAGTCTGAGTGGGCCCTCTCAATCTGAATGGGCTCTATGCAAGCCTGGGAGGGCCTTAATTCGGTAAGCCATGGCCCTCAGCGTCTTTGAGAGGACCATCGGTCGACCTGACGGGGCTCGCCGCCGGTCTGAGGGGCCTTGCTGGGTCCTCCAAAGTGCAGGGATTTACTTCTACTAATGGGCAAAATGGGCAATTGCCCTCCCCAAACGAAAAATCAAATCAGTAAGCAAATGTAGGTCCCTCCCAAAAATAACGACTTGAAGATTTATTTACTTTCTCCCGTTCAACAACTTATCGCTGAAACGGACCCCCCCCCCCCCGCACTCAACAACGGGGGGGGGGGCTCAATTCACCATTACCCCCGGAGGCATGGGCGTATCCAGAGGGGGAGGGGGGGGGGGGGCAAGGGTCCATGCCTACCCCCCAAACTGCCTGCAATTGGCGCAAAATTGAAACATTTACTGATAAATAAGAAAATATAAGCAAGTTTTACAAAAGACCCCATTTCTGTGGACAGTTTAAACTGGTTTAAAACGGATAGCTAAAAACGGGTGAGTTGGTTTCCGGCCATGTAACAGCAAATATTGATCTTGCTAAGTCAGAAACGATTAGCAAACGAAGAACGAACGAAACGAAACATCACTTGCATCTTCATTGTGTTTCTATTGGTTGTTTATATGCAGAGGCGGAACTTTGTGTTTTTCGTTGGGGTTGTAATTGAGTCGGCGACCGGGGGGGGGGGGGGGGTAGTAAAAGCGACTAATGATAAAAACGAAGTATGTGCAAAATTGAAGTTAAACACCTTAGAATGAACATAGGTTGTATTACCTCATTACTGACGCATTTTAGCAACAGCGAGGTGTGCAATCTTTTTTTTTTAAAGTATCATGTTGGGTCAAAGTAGGCAAAGACTACCTCATGGTAGCTCACACACCAATAATCAGCCAATATCAATATTAAGGTTATACATAAATGGTGTGATTCAGCAACTAGCCATTTCTTGCAAGAAAGGCACCTTCTGGTGATGCCAATGGTCCAGGTCCGGTCCTGTTATATATTACAGGGAGATATAAACATACATATAACATATTTGATATTTCCCACAACTCACAAGGCCATGGCCCATGGGTGGATAATTGTTTTCAAAGTTGCCCCGGCCGAGGACAGGGGCGCAACCAAGGGGCCCTAGGGGGCACGTGGCGGGGGATGTCCGTGAAGTTAGTGACGGAATCGGATTCGAATTCAGCGTCGAGTAGCGATTTGCCTCAAAATGTGGGAACAGTTCAATTGGGGCACGCTGATCACGCAAATGACATTCATTTGGACATTTAAGGTCATCTTCAAAATCATCTTCAAGGTCAAAGGACGGGGTGGCTCAAAACGACCCGAAGTTATTGTCCGATCGCAAAACAAAATAATGGTATCATTCTATTCCTCGGGGTCAATATCTAGGCGCAACTTTCGAAACCTCACTGGAGGCAAATGACCTTGACCCTCATTTTTTTCAAGGTCAAAGGACAAATAACCCGAAGTTATTGTCCGATCGCCAAAATAATGGTCGCATTTGATTCCTCGGGTTAATATCGACCCGATGTTATTGTCTAATTGACAAAATAATGGTCTCATTCGAATCCTCGGGTTAATATCTAGCCACAGCCTTCGCAAACTCACTCGTGGCAAATGACATTGACCTTCATTTTCAAGGTCATAGGACGGGGAGGCTCAAAACGACCCGAAGTTAGAAGCCGATTGCCAAAATAATGGTCTCATTCGATTCCTCGGGTCAGTATCTGCCGTAACCTTTGCAACCTCACTCGTGGAAAATGACCTTGACCCTCAATTTCAAGGTCAAAGGACTCAAAACGACCCGAAGTTATCATCCAATCGCCATTGATCTTGAAATTGAGGGCCAATGTCATTTGCTACGAGTGAGGTTGCGAAGGCTACGGCTATATATACTGACCCGAGGAATCGAATGAGACCATTATTTTGGCGATCGGACAATAACTACGGTTAAGATTACCGTGAATGTCAAAATGAATGCCATTTTCGTGATCAGCGTGCCCCAATTGACCTGTCACCACATTTCGAAGCGAATCGCTACTCGACGCTGAATTCGAATCCGAATCCGTCGCTAACTTCATGGACATGCAACTAGAAGTTCTAGAATCACGATTGAGGGTGCCTCTCCTGGGCGTCTGGACACCGAAGGTGCCACTCTCGAGTGCAGTTGGCGCCCCTTGAGTCGTGAGTGCCGGCGGCACCCCTTTAGATCGGACAATATGCCTCCTTTAGACCGGAGATAACGACCCCAACTGTGCCTCCCCCGAAAATATAAGTTTTCTGACCTGCCCGAGGTGTTCACTAAGACAAATTGGCAAGGCTCAGCCTCCTTGACTATCCCCCCCCCCCCCCCATTTCGAAAGCGCACCAAAAGCGCAATTTTACCCATATTTTTCACAGATAGTCGTACCAAGTATGCATTTTTATGCTGGGATTATATTTGCGTTTCTGTATTCTTTTAAATAATAACTAAGGTCTTGCAAAAAAAGGTTTCTCAAAAGTGGCTGCCCTGGCCCCGCCGGGGCAACTTTGAAGTTGCCCCGCCCGCAGCCGGGGCTGCACTATAGGATTCTCCACCCATGCATAAGGCAAACAAATTAGGCGAGAACCAAACAGCATTATTTTAGTAAGGCAATAAATTAATCCCATCACCGAAATGACTAACTTTATCACCGTAAATGACTTAAAATCACCGAAACGTCACAACATATTGAGGATTTCGGGCTTCGGCCGATGAACTTCTTTAAAAATATGTAAACTGGCTCCAAGGGTGAGGTGAGGTGAGGTGAGGTGAGGTGAGGTGAGGTGAGGTGAGGTGAGGTGAGGTGAGGTGAGGTCAGGTCAGGTGAGGGGAGGTGAGGTTAGGTAAGGTTAGGATAAAAGCTTGAGAAATAAATCGTGATGCTTTAACATGGAAGTCAATGAGAAAGTGGTCAGTTTTTTTTTTAATTTTAGGGGTCAAAAACCCAAAATTTTGCAAATCCGAGATAGCCATTTTAAAGAGAATGCCATTTTGTATCTTTGGTGAATTGCGTTTGCAATTTGTTTCAAAACTCTGTTTTCATTTGTTTCAAAACTCTGTTTTCTACAATTTTGCCAATATTTCTCATTTTTTACCAACATGACGTCATCAAAACATAATTATCTCCCAAACTCCTCAATCAATTTCAATTAAAGTTTTACAGCCTACGTATAATTGTTGTAAACTCAACTACCAAACAATTCAGCAAGATGCATTGTATGTGTAAAAAGTTATTCACGAAAAACCTCAGGGGGGGCCTGTCAGGCCCCTCCTGAGGTTTCCTTTAACCCTCCCCGTAGGGCGAGGGTTAAAAGACATAGTTCACCTTCAACATTAGTTTTAAACTGAGATAGCAGTTTTGTAGCCCGTGTTGGGAAACCCCTATCTGAAAATTTGCTTGACTGAAAAGACTCTCCAGCCGAATATATTTGAGTTTTTGTCGAAGGAATGCGGTGCTGGCGAAAGAATGTTGTACTGGTTTTAGCCCGGGCAGAGGCTATACCATCAGCCAATCAGCTTGCAGCTGGTGCTAGCAAGCGATCGCCGGCCGCCAGTTGGCACATCTCCAATGCGAGTCTATCTTTACGCGACTACTTTCGAATCTGATTGGCTGAACCATTGTTTACATTCGCGTGACGTCAGGGCTCTGACTCAGAGAGTATGAATATAGTTTTGATAAACAAGAAAAATGTACGGCCTTCTGTCCTGAATCGGCGCGATATAAGGCCATTCTTGACAATATAAAAATAAATTGTATTAAAAAATATAATCAAATCGTATTGGGTAAAAAATTTATAAGGTGAACTATTTCCTTTAATAATTATATAATATAATATAAATAAATTTAAATGTTTTGTTATGATTGCCTTTTAGGAATAATAGAAGACGTACGTAAAATTAGCAGCTGATTGATATTGCCCAATCTATAATTTTGAGGCCCGTCGCATCATAATTGCCTGAAACCTGACAGGTAGGTCCTCCTTGCCACGCTAAACACGAAAAACGTAAAACTATCCTGGAATACGGGCTACTTTTAAAGTTATAACGTTTTAAGTTTTGAATGTCTGTCAGTTGAATATCTGGCTAACTTGAAGCGGAAAGCTTCCAATTCCTGCGCATTCGTTTCAAAATAAAGGACGACAGACATTCAAAACTTAAAAAATGTATAACTCTGAAAGTAGCCCGTGTTCCAGGCTAATCTTACGTTTTTCGTGTTCAGCGTGGCAAGGAGGACGTACCTGCCAAGTTTCAGGAAATCATGAGGCTACGTGCCTCAAAATTGTAGATTGCCCAAAAGATTGATACTACTGGGCAATATCAATCTACTGCTAATTTGACGTAGCTTAACCTTATTTGTAACAGGCTCCTGGCTACCCCTATTTGTAACAGGGGGGCGGATTCCGCCCCCCCCCCCCCCCCCCCCCCGGAGATCTCTAGATCTACCCGTCCGATTTTCACAAATGAAACGGTGTTTGCTTCCCCTCAACGCGATCTACATTTCTAAATAACAAAACAATCTAAATTTTGGATAGGGGGGCAATAGGGGGGCAAAAACTACAAATTTTAGTGGTATTTTTGATCCAACATAGCTTTCATGTTTATCGACCGATTTTAACACAACTAATAGGAATCGATCGAGATTGAATTGGAAATTGATATATGATGGTGACGTTTGAAAATTCAAAAATCATGGGCGTGTGCAGGTCACTTAACATGGGGGTGAAGTAAATGCGTAATAAAACAATTTTTTGATGTTGTTTTTTGATAAATGAAATGGTATGTGATTGTGACATCAGACAAAACTGTTATTAATCATATTTTTTGCAATAGGCGGTACCAGGTTAGTGAAAAAGAGAGGTCAAATTGGAAAGAAATATTAACCGCAGACAAGTTGCTACCCAGCACTATAAATATGTTACTGATCGTAGATAGTTTCTTTTTGCATGTTGTACTTCAGCATAGGCGTATCCAGGATCCACACTGGGGCGGCACAAGACCTTTTGATAAGTATATTATCCGCTATTATGATACTAACTAGTCAACAGTGACCATTTCACTACAGCTTCAATTAATATTGTTTACCCCCTTTTTACCCTACCTGGACTCGCCTATTATCTTATAATCGTTCGTAGAGTAGCCTGTGGTGCGTGTTTCATTCTAAAACTGCAGTATGTTATGTCATTGTACGCCCATGCCTCTTAGTTTCCTTGCAATAATATGACCCCTTTCTTCCATTCCTGAGCGCGCCTCTGCCAAATATGACTTTATTCCCTTTTCTGGCCTCATATGTGCATATATCATTATAAGCTAAACGTCTATTGCGCCGTTATCGCTGGCATATCGTCATCACCATGCCAGTCACCCCCCTTTTCATGTGCCTGAACACGCCCCTGAAACTCTATATGTAATAAATTATGCAAATAATGGAAGCAGAAGCTATCTTTTACATCTTGATAGCTATAAATGTCCCTTACATCGATCTATTGGCGTCCCGCCAAGCATTGAATACTTCCTGGAACCCCCCCCCCCCCCCCCCCCTCTTTTCAAGCCCCTGAAACCGCCTCTGCCATGCAATTTTTATGATATTTCATTAACATCAACTAATTTGCACTTGTTGCAATCACCGTAAACCGATGTAACGCTTTCATACTTGAGGCAGTTAGGAAGAAACCCGTGAAGGTCGCATTTCCGTATTATCGCCCAATGTCGCCTCCGAACCCACCCAAAACTGTGCCCTGAAACCGCCTCTGTTCAGGTTAAGAACTCAAAATTTTGACTCCAAATGCGGTATTTAATTCTATGAAAAGTCCCAAAATTGCATGGGCCTGCTCCCAGCCATTCTGGAGATATCTGCGAAAAACATGAGGGGGGGGGGGGGCGGAATCCGCCCTCCCCCTGTTACAAATAGGGTTAATAAAAGAGACAAACATGACGCAGCTATGTCAAATATGTACATTTATTTTGCCCTTGTATATGGCTATTGCTTTCAATATTTATGCTGTTTTCACATGCATAAATATTGTTTTTGTTTGATTGATGTTGGATTAGGCTATTCTCTTTTAAAATGACTTTTACTGATGTGGCCCTCTACTTTTCAACACCATGACCAGGTATATCTTGTGAAAATAACGTTTGTCTGGGTACAAATTTAAGGTTGTGGTAATCCTAAATTTAAACTCATTTGATTTGGGTCTATGATTATTTGTGGTCTTTTTTCAGCTCAGGATGATTGGTATGCCTTCACGTCTTTCACACACCAAAATATTTATAATATTGTTCAAGTTTTTCATTAAGTGTCAATTTCACCAACATATTTGAGCTCAAAATGTAATACAACTTTTGCCAACCGCGTAAGGGTGCATTCTAATGTTAAATGTGTGACCTATCCAGAACTAAGCCCAATGTAAAATATGCTACACTCAATCTTGTTTTGCTCATGTTTTATGTTAACACCTATAGATTGTCATTTTGTGGGTGTCTGAAATTGACAAAAATGTTACCTGTTTGTCAGTAAGTAGTGTTGCTCTATAGTGTTTATGACGCAACTGAATATGACCCTACACCCCTGGGTACCTACATAGTATTTCTCAGTAATTTTGGGATAACATGTAGTACTACCTATTCTTGAATTTTAAATGTTATTTTATGACAAACTTAACTAACATTTTAAAGTTTGTCCTTCTCTGTGTTCATATATTTATTAAATGTTTTGTTATGATTGTTATTGAAAAATCCTTTGGTGAAAAATCCTTTGGTTTTGCGTACCGTTTACAGTATTTATTTACTTGGGTAGGCATTCACTGGCAATGTTGGGGTTGTAATATTCATGATTGGGGTTGTAGTTATTGAGGATGCAGTTGTAGGTACAACCCCAAAAGTATATATAGTTCCGCATGTGTTTATATGTACTTTTACTGTTGCACATCACTTTTTACTCCCACTTTTATCCTTCCCCTCCCTAATGCAGTTCGCTGTGCGCGGCGCCAAAATGGCTGACGCGCCGCACTGCACCATCCTGATCCTTCTATCCACCCTCTGCTTCTACCCGATCACCTCACGTAACATCGCGACGGGCACGTAATAGCCACTGGTACTGTGTGTCACATCGTGTACAATGTACGAGAGAGTGGATGTGCCGGCACGTCTAAATAAAATAAAAAAAAAACGTGGGCGTATCTCGCCAGCCTGCCAAGATATTACGCCGCCTCCTCCCGTACTTGATGATTGCTGGCGAGATATGCCCACTTACATGCCCGCCCCGGGCATAGCCGGACCCCGGGCATAGCCGGATCCAGAACGTTTTTTTTTTTGGGGGGGGGGGGGCAAATCCCCAAAAGTCTCACACAATTCTGAAAGCTCATCGGACTTCGCTTGCTTAGACATTGACCCATGTCCAATGGTCAGTTTAAACTGGTTTAAAACGGATACCTTACAACGGATGAGTTGGTTTCCGGGCATGTAAGTGGGCATATCTGGCCAGCAATCATCAAGTACGGGAGGAGGCGGCGTAACATCTTGGCAGGCTGGCGAGATAAGCCCACGTTTTTTTTGTTTTTTTTATTTCGTGGCCCTGTCTTTGGTGGGCCCCATCCAGACTGGACCCCCCAGACACAGAAAGCGATCTCCAGCCCTGCTTCCAATAAGGATCATTTTCAGCTTATATGACGGTAATAAGCGTCAGATTTCGCCTGTATTGAGGGTGCGTCAATACCGCCAAGTAGCGCACCCGCAGAAGCGGAGGTGTATGTCATACAATATTTTGTTGCCATGACAACCACTGCGACTGCCGACTCAACTTATCCAATATCTGGCAAAGATGGTTGGTTTCTTAGTATGAACTATAATGTTTGAAGGACTATTTTCCGTCTCACTATTTTACAACAATTGAAATAAAATACAAATTTCGTTTTGTATCATTTAACTCTTTGAATTCAGTACGCCCGCTTCTTTCTGTTTTTGTTAGATTATAGTCGATACATTGTTATGCACTGGAAGTATACTAAAACAATATATGGTATTAAACCTATAATCTATTGAGGAAATGGTGACGTAGGACCGAGATAACCCGTTGTTTTATGGCCTCGTTCGAAGCCCGGTGTTCCTCCACAGAGGCCGCCGCGCGGTGATGGCGTTTGACCTGTGACCCCGCCGTCTCATGAATACTCCAAGTCACGACTGCGCAACGCTTTGAATGTGATTAACGGACTGCCGCACAAAAGGCCAGGCAATTACACACCACCGAAAAACCGGCTCCGTTCAGGTGTTGTTTATAAGCGAGGGGCGATTATCGCCATACCCGGACAGGTGTGTGAATAGCACAGTTCAAACCGACACATTCTGTCCTGCGATAGATGAGTCATGCTTCGTACGATGCTCTTTCCCACCGGTTCACATGTATAAAGTGGCATGCATGAACAGAGCAGGCAAAGTTCCAGCGAAGGACGTCGTCTGCATGGCCATAAACGAGGGGGTATTGGCTACAAATAATGTTGTAAGGTCACCAGACCAACTCCACTCTGACTAGGAATATGGTAGTAAAACTGAACATGGTAGTAAAACGAAATAGTATAACTGACCGATGTCCACTGCCCACTGACCAGTGACTGAAGACCAGACCATTGGCAAGTGTCTATAGCCTATCTGCCTATAGCCGGCGTCTGCTGAGCGCTGGACGGTGGTTTCTGAGTTCTAACCGTGCTGACCAGTGACCACTGATGTGACCTCCCATTCACCGGTGACCTCGATCTGTTTGCGACACAAGGCTAAAGGGGCCGAAATCGGGACCCTGGCGCGACATACACTGAGAAAACTGTTTGAGAATGTTTTAACAAGGTTGCATTGTAAAACCGAAAATCGGTCTCAGAAAAAAAGTTTCAGGACCGAACAGTTTGAAGGATGAGTCTTCTTTTTAAGCACCTCGAAAACAGTTATCAAGATTAGTCTGCATTTTAGGCTCAATGAGACCGCGCCTCATTTTAGGAATCACCCTGGAACGATTACTGGCCTCATTGATGGCGCCCGTGAGACCGAAATTCGTGTATCCCATGAGCTTATTTCCACGGGTGCCGGGGACCGGGGTTCAATCCCTCGACGGGCACAGGGGGGCTCACTCCGGCACCTTCAGCATTACGCAGGAGGGTCCTATCCAATACCAGCCTATGATTGGTCGTGACGTCAACGGTACATGACTTTTGCTAGCCGGCATGCTCAGCGTGCAAAATCCCATTGGGATCCCCCTTTAACTCAAACACTAAAAAGGCTAGAGAGACGCAGAAAACAGTGTTCAAAATTACTCTACAAGGCCATCCGAAGTTACTTCGGGTATTATTTGGCTCAGGTCAATATTGAGGTCACCAGAGGTCATCAAAGGTCACATTTTCGAAGTGAAGGACTTTGCTCTAGACACCCCAAATATCTCGGGAACTATGAGAGCTAGTAAGAAACAGGAAAAAAATCAATCGAAAGCTCATGAAAATTCAAATCGACGTAATTTGCTCAAATTTAAACTCAGGTAAATAGTTTAGGCCCCAGAGGTCACCAAAGGTCACGAGAACATTTTTTCCAAAACATTTTCATAAATAACTTTGTATTGGTTAGACATATAGCAGTAATTTTAGCAATATCGTGTTTGTCTCGTACAAACACTTCGAAGGTGACCTGGTTAGGTCAACTTCAAAATTTGACCTCAGGTCAAGGTCATTTGGTGACCCAGGTAAGTCATGTTGCATATGGGGCGACGCGAATTGACGAGACAAACACAGTGGTGTCATTTGCACATCTCTATCTTTATTTTATCAAGAGTTATTGGCAATAAGGTGCTGGTGACGTAAGATGACCTCAGCCGACCTTGCAGAGGTCACTGAGCAACAATTGCACATGGGTCATCAATAATGAGCTAAAATAACATGATTCTGAAATACTTGGGCTGATCCAATGCATATTCTCTGAAAAGGAAGCATTTGTATATTTTCCCAAATTGACTTATAATGGGAGGTCACGAAATTGACCTGACCTTAGGTCACCCATACAAACAAAATCCGAGATAAACGAATTGTAGGTACTTATGACCTTATGAAATCCTGCAAGTTTCAAATTTATCGGACAAACACTGTGGCTTTGGCACGACCACAAACATTTTTGGAGGTAAGACGCAAGGTACTTTAATAGATGTAGGGGCGTAAGGATTCCGTCGCGTGACTTCCCTGCGCACATGCAACCGATCGCCGGGATCCTCCAGTGTGGTTGCGACCAAGGAATCGCAGTCAGCTGATACTCCCTTGCTTTAACATGGAGATTTTGCAATGTTTTTTAGGGCACAAATATTTAGGTACTCAATGACTTCGCAGGTGGATTCATGACCCGGGAATGGATAGAGGATAGAACAAGGTATTTTGTATCACCCGGCGGTAGCTTTTCCCGCCTTATATTCCTCACCAGACGGTCTCAATCACAGCCGACAAATCGCACGCGTCCGGATAAAGCGGTTATGGAGGTGGTATCAGTGGCGGTGGCCCGGTGGGTCAAGGGCGCCGCCACCTTCCGAAAGTTGGGGGAGGGGGGGGGGGGGGCTTGGAGGGGGAGCGAGGCATTCTGAAGTTGATTCTTGCCATGCAACGCCCATAGGCGTAATGTTACAATCCGAAAATGTTGGGGGGACATGTCCCCCCGTCTCCCAGTGGCGGAGCACCTGCGGTGGGTGGTATTTTCGGATGGAGAGGGGGTAAACAAACCCAGGGATCCCTCGATCAAAGAGCTCCTTCAACGGCCAAAGGTTCCATCCCCCCCCAAAAAAAAAGAATGGCGGGAAATGGTATCTCCTCGGATTTAAGCCACTATATTTTGCAGAGCCCCTAAATAGTCGCAAACAAAAACGTCAGACAGGCCTATGTTGAAGTCTCAGACCTTCCGAGGGCCCCTCAGGCCTACCGAGGGACCCCTCAGGCCTACAGAGAGCCCCATCAGGCCATACCGAGGGCCCCATCAGGCCTACCAAGGGCCCCGAGAGCCTACCGAGGGCCCCCTCATGCCTACCGAAGGCCCCATCATGCCTACCGAGGGCCATCTTGCCTACGATATGTGTGTGTGCGTGTGCGTGTGCGTGTGCGTGTGCGTGTGCGTGTGCGTGTGTGTGTGTGTGTGTGTGTGTGTGTGTGTGTGTGTGTGTGTGTGTGTGTGTGTGTGTGTGTGTGTGTGTGTGTGTGTGTGTGTGTGTGTGTGTGTGTGTGTGTGTGTGTGTGTGTGTGTGTGTGTGTGTGTGTGTGTGTGTGTGTGTGTGTGTGTGTGTGTGTGTGTGTGTGTGTGTGTGTGTGTGTGTGTGTGTGTGTGTGTGTGTGTGTGTGTGTGTGTGTGTGTGTGTGTGTGTGTGTGTGTGTGTGTGTGTGTGTGTGTGTGTGTGTGTGTGTGTGTGTGTGTGTGTGTGTGTGTGTGTGTGTGTGTGTGTGTGTGTGTGTGTGTGTGTGTGTGTGTGTGTGTGTGTGTGTGTGTGTGTGTGTGTGTGTGTGTGTGTGTGTGTGTGTGTGTGTGTGGGTGGGTGCGTGCGTGCGTGCGTGCGTGCGTGCGTGCGTGCGTGCGTGTGTGTGTGTCCAACGGAGCATATTGGCACGTTGTTTTGAAAAATAACCGCGGGGATCTCACTGATTCCTCGGGAGTTCGGGATATCTCCGTATTGGCCAAGACAGAAAGTGTTGATGTCATTGGATTATATTCGACTAGTTACCGAGATCGAAATGGTAAGCTCATCTTGAGTTCAACAGCTGTTAAAGGAAAAGGCCTTCTTAGGTATGTGGTCGGACATCATGGCTTTCGATATCCGTCTGCCGAAATATGAGCGTTCGACGTGTGTATTGTTATTTTGTGGGTTGGGGGGGACAAAATATATGGTTGCCTCCCACGTCTTTCCATGTGGGAACCTTGCCCCTCTGTCCCCCCACCCTCCCCTCTTCCGCCGCCACTGGAGCACAAAGCTGATCGCTCAGCGCAACGCTGGGCGACGCCACTGCCACCTACCGGGCACAAGCTGTACTCATAGTACGACCAAGGCACCAGCAGAGGACGACCGACGTATAACTGGGCAGTCTGCAACCTGTGGAGTAATCGCTGCTCTCTTGTATCGCTGCAAAATGAGAGATATTGCTCACGTGTAAGTAGCACTGATCCGTGAAATGCTCCCAACAGCTTTATCTAAACTCTGAATGCAGAAAGCCAACTCCAAGAGCTCGAATTCAAAAACATATTTGCATATGTTTTATAGGAAAATAATGACTATTTTCCACACAAATGGAGTTAGCACTTGCAATGGGTGGGGGGGGGGATGCGCGAAATGGTATCTCCTCGGATTTAGGCCACTATATTTTGCAGTGCCTCTATATGGTCGAGAGAAGACAAAAAAACGTCGGACAGGCCCATGTTGAAGTTTCAGGTCTTCCGGGGGCCCCTCAGGCCGACTGAGGTCCATCTGTCAGGCTGACTGGGGGCACCTCGGGGCCCTCAGTCATTTTTTTCGGTTAAAAAATCGAACCAACTTCTTGAAGGGCCGCTTTTACAAATGTATGGGGGCGGGGAAAAATCATATGTCCCCCCCCCCCCCCCCTCCAACTTCTCAAGTGGGGTGCAGCTGCCCCCCCCCCCCCCCCCCCCCCGTCTTCCTTTACACCGCCACTGAGTAACAAATTCACTGTCCGAGCTAAAATTAGCCTCCCTACGCATTGTTATTTACCACGAACGTATGTAATATGTTTCCTGCACTCTATCTTTTGCGAATATGTACCAAACTGTTATGAGCAATCAACAAGCATGTGTAAAACCGACTGCAATGCCGACTGCATTGCAGTCGGCAGTTTAGTTTGTACCGGACGGCGACCTATTGAGTGTACTCGACTTATTAAAAAAAAATGGATGATTCAATACATTACAATGCACACATGAAACATTTATCTGAACCGTTTTCCCATAATCAATCAATAAACATTTCAGAAAACCGTGATGTATTCGGCGGATTGACTTGGTCCCATACGACGACGTATTTAGTGTATGCGATTTGTTAAGAGGTAATTCAACGAGAGTTATTCAACGTCGAACAGATTGAAATAAAAGCGCCAGATATGTCGCGCTCCAAATAGTGAAGGGAAAACACCGACCATGAACTCCGAAAGAAGTACCTATATGTGCTTGTTTTTATAATTCCCCCCTAAAAAAAATCGAAAATGAAAAGGTTGTGATTTCATTTGTATATTGAGACTCGATCAATTTAATACCGCACATGTTGCATAATATAATGCCGAAAAATAGATAAAAAGGTGAATATTTCCATGTAACCCGCGACTTAATGGGGGGGGGCTATCCCCCCCCCCCCCCTCCTCCCGTTCTTTTGCAATAACTCCTAAGCCAACACCAGTATCGTCACCAATCTTTCCGTACCTTCTCGCACATCAATTCTACACATGTTGGCCATAGGAAAAAGATGAGATTATGATAGATCAACCGGGAGTGACGTCAGAGTGACGTCATGTGCTTCGGTTTTTGTTGAAAAATAATGGTTTGCGGAAAATGCTGTCAAAGGTACAATGTTTGAGATAAATTAAATTGTCTTATATTAAATTGCTGACAATAGACAATAGACTATCAAACTGCCATCTCGGATTTTTTAGTTTGTTTTATTCAAAATTTTGAGAAATCCAAATACATTCTTTTTACATTTTTTTTTTTAAATAGAGTTATCCAAAAACCGGATTATATGTGCTCGAAACGTGCTCAGTGAATATGTTTTCCAAATTTGAAGTCGATATCTTCAAAAATGACTGACTTATGACCTTTAAATGACAAAAATCGACCACCTCTCACAGCATTACTATAGTAAAAAACGCATTTCCGTTTTTGCCTTTTACTTTTATTTATATGGAACAAACAATGTTCTAAGGTCATTGTTCGCGTCCTAGACGAAAAACAAACCCATACACATGTGTTACAACGCCTAATGACTGTAATCTGGAGTTTGACCTCGTGACCTCAGATGACTTTGACCTGACCCAAGGTCATAAGCATATTAGAATGATACTTAGAAGTGTCAAACACAGGAATCATGCCGATTTATCGACTGCTTATGCGTTTAATATCGCAATTTTGCGCGATAATTCCATACATCGAGACCTTTTGACACGGTCAAACATTTTGTACTTGACCTGACTTGTGACGTCATCAGTGACTCCGAGGTCAACAATATTAGGTTTCCCTCGATAAACTTCCCAGGGCTACCGAATGCCGTTTTAATTTTTACAATCCGTTCAGTAGTTCCGGAGATCCAAAGGGGGGGAATAGCCCCCCTCCCCCCCCAGTAAGTCACGTTATGGAATATGTCCCAGTAACTCGCGAATTAACCCTCGCCAGTACATCGTCCGATACCTGACTGGTCAGGGGCGGTACGACCCTCCTGGCGTTTCGCCCTTGATTGAGCTACAGCTTCGATTCCAAAGACGAGCGTATTGCTTGTGGATGAGAGGAAGCCGTTGGTATCCGATTTTAAGATCCTGGATCATTAGGTGACCTTGAGGCCATGTCAATGACTCGGATGTCATCCAAATCGTGAATGTATTATTCAATTATAATCGAGCTAGAAACGTGAATGAGCATATCATTATGAAAAATAGGTGCCAAATTTGAAATTAGCGTCACAAAATGTCTAAAAAACTACCAGAGTCCAAAAGGTCATCTCAGGTCATCGGACCTCGGTTGACCTGTGAAAGTGCATGACCCCAGTGGAATATATAATTATGTAAAATGGATGCCAAATTTGAAATCAGCGTCACAAAATGTCCTAGAAGCTGACAGGCCAAACAAGTAATCTCTGGTCATCGGAGATCAGTGACCTCCGTTGACCTCTGAAAATGTCAACCAAGGTCACGATTAGAGATGCAAAAATTTCCCAAAAAACAGGAACCGGCCCCGCACCGCCACAGCTCATACATGAGTTGGGACCGGCATCAAGGCCGGCCACATGTGGCAGCACCCGCCAGGCCCGGCACGCAGCAGCTAGGAATCTGCATGTATACTTCATTCTACACTTAAAATCTTTTAGCAGGAATATTTATAGTTTGCAATGTGCATTTTGCACCATTTTAACACACACCACATTGAAACACCAATGGATAATGGATATATATGGACCATGGAGTAAAGAAATCCCACACAAGTCAGAACTTGAGATAAATAGCCAACAACAGACTAACAGGAAAGTCGAACAGGTCAAGGTGAGTAGACTTCTTTCATCTTTGGTGGTTTGCAAAAATAAAAAAACAAAAATAAGACGCATGATAGATATATAGATCATGCAAGTCCAAACGAGCAGCTTAAAAGTATGTAATAAGTATGCATTCATCACTCAACATCACACAATGCAATGTTTGGGTTGTAATTGTAATAGCTTCTACAAACAATGTTGAGGTTAGAGGTACTACAACCTACTTACTTATTTGATCAATGTTGACATGGACTAGTAAATACTAAATATACTTCACAGGATAATGGGGAAAAGGCAAGTTTTCCTGGACATTTAAGTATGACAAACGTACTAAAAACATTGGGAGTGACAATATCTTGAATGATAAAAGTAAAATAATCAACCTGTTTTAAATTACAGAGTATCCTCGGTTTTCTCACTATCCAAGCCAAGATATCTATAACTAACATCCAAGCCAGTCACACACAGAGCCACTCTTATACGGCCTTGTCACATATTTATACAGCCTTGGGCAGTGGGCACAGATAAACAAAGCTTGAGCTACTTCACTGCCAAGGCCAAGGTCGTACAACTGCCTTGGTACAACTTCACACGTCCGTCAAGCTAGCAGCAGATTCATATTCGCGAATCTGCTGCTGCCAGACAGATATTCGCCGGGCTCCAATATACTGCTACTGGCAGCAGATTCGGCGAATGTCTGTCAGCTGGCAGCATATTCGTGAACAACTTCCGCGGCCTTCTTGGCGCATCTTAGACGCGAGCAGCAGATTCAGATATTCGCCGGGCTCGAATATACTGCTACCAGCAGCAGATTGGGCGAATGTCTGTCAGCTGGCAGCATATTCGTGAACAACTTCCGCGGCATTTTTCGCGCATCATCTGAACGCCAGCAGCAGATTCGCAACGTGATGTGTTTTGAGTTGAGTTGTTCGGTGAGAGATGGGTACCTTCTAGGTAAGTAGGTATTGATCAACGTATTTACTGACTTGAAGCAGTCAGTGAGTAGCACCTCTAACCTCCTACTTACCTAGAAGGTACCCATCTTTCACAGAACAACTCAACTCAAACACATCACGTTGCGAATCTGCTGCTGGCGTTCAGATGATGCGCGAAAAATGCCACGGAAGTTGTTCACGAATATGCTGCCAGCTGACAGACATTCGCCGAATCTGCTGCTGGTAGCAGTATATTCGAGCCCGGCGAATATCTGAATCTGCTGCTCGCGCCAAAAAGGCCGCGGAAGTTGTCACGAATATGCTGCCAGCTGACAGACATTCGCCGAATCTGCTGCCAGTAGCAGTATATTCGAGCCCGGCGAATGTCTGTCTGGCAACAGCAGATTCTCGAATATGAATCTGCTGCTTAGCTTGACGGACGTCAACTTCACTGCTGTGCGTAATGGTGGCTGAA
This sequence comes from Chirona hameri, assembly GCA_036785665.1. Taxonomy (NCBI): domain Eukaryota; kingdom Metazoa; phylum Arthropoda; class Thecostraca; order Balanomorpha; family Balanidae; genus Chirona; species Chirona hameri. Next base: position 29,381 of record JAXIVJ010014684.1, read on the forward strand.
GTATTTGACAATTGTGAAGCGTTGAGCTCAAAACGGCGCAGACAATTAATCCCGTCACCGAAATGACTAACTTTATCACCATAAATAACTTGAAATCACCAAAATGAAAATGTCAACATATTGCGGATTCGGCAGATGGACTTCTTTAAAAATATTTAAACTTCAACTGACACCAAGGGTTAAGATTTGATACTACAGCTTATTTTCGAATACGAACATGAACAATTGTCTTCACACAATTCTGAGGCGTCGCGATTCTGAGTGTGAAGTTGTGAATATCTGTCAAAGTGACACATTCGCGAATATCGATCTACTGCTTAATTGACACACGTGATTCTTTTACGGTCCAGTCCTGGCGAATTCGTCGCAAATGTGACTCATCAAAACACATTGTTTGGAAATTGGGTTTGAATGTGTTGTCGGGAGTGTGTCACGTGTAATTATGCAAGGTTCATATATAAATTATGAGCTATTGTGATAAGAAGTTGAAGTGGAACTAGACAGGTTTGCATTCCTGGGATAGGTCTTGGCCACTTAAGATTTCTTTGCAAAATGTTTTTGTTTGTGTTTTTTACAGTCTTTCCACCTTTATAATTGTAATTGCATAAAATACAATATTTGTTCACTACCAAACTACAAATGATATGACTTGAATATGTCCTTTCTCATGTGGAACTAAATAGTAAATATGTATCAATAAATATTCTCAGTAATATGTATTTACAATAGTATTAATAATAATTATTATCATATATGTGGGTGGTTTTGTTCCATAGGTACTTATTTGTTATACAAAATAATTTGGGGTGACCTGTGGCAATGGGATTGACTAAATATAATATTGTATGCCACCCCACCTAGTACTAGTGATGACAGTGGAATTTGATTTGGGTAGTTGTTTCTGTTTGACTGCACTCGACTCGCACTGCTGCAGTGACTGAGCTGATGAATTGATCATGAATTGACCCTGTAGTTTGATTTATTAAGTTTCACTGGTGTGTCCACTCCTTGCTAGGTCGTACTATTTATCACTTTTAATTTGTAAACTGGGACATTGTTATGTGTTATGCTGGTGTTTTACTGTTGTATATTTTGTTTTCTCAATTTATCATGATCTTTAAGCATGTATGTTCTGACTTCTGCCAATATTGATTTATATTTAATTATTTTTTTTAATTGATAACTTGTGCTGAGCCCGGCATGAGACCGGGAAGCCTGAGTTCAGACACAGCTTCAGGCACGCCGGGCCTGAATTTGGGCCCAGCGCCGGCTCTGTGGTCCTGAAATTTGCGTCTCTAGTCACGATCTCAGTGGAAACCATAAATGTCACCTGTTAACACCTGTACATATGCTCCTGAACAATAAACACTCGGAAGCTGCACAAGTTACAAGCATCGACACTACGGGACGCCAGTTGCGCCTGACCATGACCCGGAGATAACAGGTCACGGGTCATGGGGAGTAGAAGTTTGAAATTGTCCCAATTTGTGTCAAATTGTTTGAAAAGTAAGTGCTGGAAGTCTCATCGCCATTGGTCGATAAATACACGAGTTATTCCCGAAAAACCGAGGGGGTGGCAACCCCCCCCCCCCCCCCCCCCTCCCCTACGCTGGCAATGTTAAGCACACAACTGAGCCATTTGAACGTTTGAAGCTCTGGTATATGAGAGCTCATACGTTCCTCATTCTGGACTATCCTTTTAGTCCTCCCAATCCTACTATCTATCAATCAAGAAAAAACTATCCAATTTCTGAAAACACGCTAAGACTAAAAAACACGCTATGAATAACATGCATGGTTTAATGTTTCTGATCAGTAAACACGATTTTTTTAATCTGCCCAAGTGGCTCTGACCGACTCGCAACACCCGCCACACTGGCGGACTATGCGAGAGGGAAGGTGATGGTCTCCTTGAAATGTGTTTTATATCTGTTCATCTCCATAACCATATGGTGATGAGCGATGAACATTCGTTGGATGAAAAATCGAGGCATACAAATTTATTCATGTTCTGCTCAACAGGCAGATTGCAGCCAGGCTGGAAAAGCATGCCAAACATGCTATTCGATGCTACCTGCATGGCAAATTTATAACTCCTTTTCGGCTGATACTGATTTCGGCAGTTCTTACCAGGCAAACACCCTTCGTTCGCAAACAAAATAACTGAGTAACTTTCTAAAACATTTGTGTATTTTGGTGCCCCTGGGAGAGAGAAGTGATATGCGCTGCTGCTATCGAGCGAGTGAAGTGATATGCGCTGCTGCTATTGAGCGAGTGAAGTGATATGCGCTGCTCTATTGAGCGAGTGAAGTGATATGCGCTGCTGCTATTGAGCGAGTGAAGTGATATGCGCTGCTGCTATTGAGCGAGTGAAGTGATATGCGCTGCTGCTATTGAGCGAGTGAAGTGATATGCGCTGCTGCTATTGAGCGAGAGAAGTGATATGCGCTGCTGCTATTGAGCGAGTGAAGTGATATGCGCTGCTGCTATTGAGCGAGGTGAAGTGATATGCGCTGCTGCTATTGAGCGAGTGAAGTGATATGCGCTGCTGCTATTGAGCGAGTGAAGTGATATGCGCTGCTGCTATTGAGCGAGTGAAGTGATATGCGCTGCTGCTATTGAGCGAGTGAAGTGATATGCGCTGCTGCTATTGAGCGAGTGAAGTGATATGCGCTGCTGCTATTGAGCGAGTGAAGTGATATGCGCTGCTGCTATTGAGCGAGTGAAGTGATATGCGCTGCTGCTATTGAGCGAGTGAAGTGATATGCGCTGCTGCTATTGAGCGAGTGAAGTGATATGCGCTGCTGCTATTGAGCGAGTGAAGTGGTATGCGCTGCTGCTATTGAGCGAGTGAAGTGATATGCGCTGCTGCTATTGAGCGAGTGAAGTGATATGCGCTGCTGCTATTGAGCGAGTGAAGTGATATGCGCTGCTGCTATTGAGCGAGTGAAGTGATATGCGCTGCTGCTATTGAGCGAGTGAAGTGACATGCGCTGCTGCTATTGAGCGAGTGAAGTGATATGCGCTGCTGCTATTGAGCGGAGTGAAGTGATATGCGCTGCTGCTATTGAGCGAGTGAAGTGATATGCGCTGCTGCTATTGAGCGAGTGAAGTGATATGCGCTGCTGCTATTGAGCGAGTGAAGTGATATGCGCTGCTGCTATTGAGCGAGTGAAGTGATATGCTCTTAGGGGCGTAGGGAGGATTTCGCCCAGGGGAGGGGCAAATGGGATGAGGGGTCCTGGTAGCCAAAGGGAGCCCACATCATTAAAAACAGTACAGTATGTTGTATGTGTAAAACAACGACAAATAAGTTTTCGAAAACGAAAAAAAAAACAATTAGTCAAAAACACAAAATTCGAAAATCCTAGATAGCCATTTTTTAATATTGACATTTCATTTTCTTCAACATTTGTATTTGCAATTTTCTTCAAAACTCGAATTTCCACGATTTTCAAACATTATTGTTTTTCCACCAACAATTGCATGACATGACGTGATTAAAACGTCATTATCTCCCAAAGTGTTTATGACGAGCTTTTTCGTATCACGTGAGACCGGCTATCTCTGATAAGCAGCATGGCTTTTTGCCCGGTCGTTCGTGTGCTACCAACCTGTGCACAATGCTGCACGCAGCCTGGACCAACATCTCCTGCCGGATCCCAGACAGATGTAATTTATACTGATTACAGTTCGGCCTTCCAAAGTGTAAATCAGTTTGCTCCTTCACAAATTAAAGATCTACAGTATTTCGGACAAAGCTTTTGACTTGATTGGCTCTTATCTGTCTGGAAGAGAGCAGAGGGTGGTGGTTGGGGGCAAGTGCTCAGAGTGGGTGCCGGTGAGATCAGGGGACCCCGGAAGGGGGACTGCTCTCGCCACTGCTCTTCGCGTGTTGATCAGGGACCCCGGAAGGGGGACTTGCTCTCGCCACTGCTCAGAGCGGGTACCGGTGAGATCAGGGACCCCGGAAGGGGGATTGCTCTCGCCACTGCTCAGAGTGGGTGCCGGTGAGATCAGGGACCCCGGAAGGGGGACTGCTCTCGCCACTGCTCAGAGTGGGTGCCGGTGAGATCAGGGACCCCGAAGGGGGACTGCTCTCGCCACTGCTCAGAGTGGGTGCCGGTGAGATCAGGGACCCCGGAAGGGGGACTGCTCTCGCCACTGCTCAGGAGCGGGTACCGGTGAGATCAGGGACCCCGGAAGGGGGATTGCTCTCGCCACTGCTCAGAGTGGGTGCCGGTGAGATCAGGGACCCCGGAAGGGGGACTGCTCTCGCCACTGCTCAGAGCGGGTGCGGTGAGATCAGGGACCCCGGAAGGGGGACTGCTCTCGCCACTGC
>JAXIVJ010014685.1:0-7500 GCA_036785665.1 Chirona hameri
AACAAATCCAGTTGATAGTGCTAGCCAGCCCAGCACGAGGCATGGAATAGAAACGTTATTCGAGGTTATGAGGTGGGAAAGATAGGTCTCGAAGTTTTATAATTTTGTATCTCTTGCTACTTAGGACAGCAGGTTGATTAAATACACAACCTGAAGTCATATTGTACAGAACTTAACTGCTTACTATATCAATATAGTGTATCTCATGGAGGAATTTCAAGTGTGGCTTACGAATAAGTTATTGTCTTTAGAATCTGATGATAGTGTTATCACTGACTATATCAATGGAATACTTACTGGAGATGAATCTCAGTCAGAAAAGGAAGAAGCATTGGAGGCAATACTTAGTGGAATAATGGTAAGTTAGTGTGTTAATAGTTATTGAGCATATTTGTTGTTATTTTACAGTTGGTCATGAATGATTGAGATATTTTTCATGAAGCTATTCAATGCACGTTCAAAAACCTTGATCCCACTGTTTTGAGTACCACTCTCTTCCGCCCTCCTGGACAGGCTGGGTCAGCCCTGATTATGCCACCGATCCAGCAAGGGTGTGAGATGAAGCAGAGTCGCTGGACAAGGATATTGCAGTGGTGACGTGACCACATTTGAAGTGCTGCATTGACATGCCAGACAGTTTCCAATTATTATAGGTATATTCAAGGTGCTGTCTGCCCCAGGATCTTAGGATTGCTTTGGAGCTGGGGTGCCAAGTGGAAAATTCTGGTTAAGAATAAGCATAAAGAGTGGACAATTCAATAAAAAAACATATGCCATCAGCTTTATCAATACCCAGTAACCCGCTCACCAGAATTAGTTATTACCTGTGCCAATTCTTACCTGTCTTTCCCTCCACAGGCTGTACCTATCATTACATCCATAAATCAGTATCAGTGTTCCAATTATCCAATACTTAAAACAAGGAGTGGAAAATTCAGCGTAAAACTTGGGAAAAAGAGTGGAAAAACAGTATCCATGGGGTGTCATTTTCCACCCAAATTTCGCAATGCTAGGATACTGGTCTGCCCTATGGTCACCTCACTGATGCCGTTGTTGTCAATGACTGGAACTCCCTACCAGTGACAGTGGTTGAGTCTACTTCCTGACTGAATTCAAGGCTACCTTGGCAAGGTGCCTTGGCAACAGACTCTATGAATTTGTCCCCTAGGCTCTTCTGCACCATATCATCAGTTCCATCCCCCTTCCTCTTCGCTTTATTTTCTTCTTTCTTCCTAGCAGACCTAGAAGAAGGTAGCAGACCCTTGGTATGCGCCCTGTCCTTTCCAAGCAAGGGCAGGGTTAGAACTTCTGCACCATATCATCAGTTCCATCCCCCTTCCTCTTCACTTTATTTTCTTCTTTCTTCCTAGCAGACCTAGAAGAAGGTAGCAGACCCTTGGTATGCGCCCTGTCCTTTCCAAGCAAGGGCAGGGTTAGAAGTGCCAGGGTTCTGTCTCTTGTGGTCCCTATGAATACAAGCATAGGCGTAGGAACAGGGGGCAGCCCCCAACATTTTTTATTTTAACATTATACCTATGGGTGTTGCATGGAAAGAATAGACTTCAGAATGTCTCCACCCCTCCCCCCCCCCCCCCCCCCAACTTAAACATAGTTCCTGCACCCCTGAATACAAGCCTAGGCTGGTCTAGCTCTTCTACATCCTGTCCCCAATCCCCTTCTTGTTGTTTTATTTTGTATCTGAGGCCCCTCTTCTTCTTGTTTTATTTTTGTTCTGTCTAGCAGATCCATGTTGTAGGTAGCAGATCCCCTGGTATATGCACCCCATCCTTTTCAAGCATGGGCATGGCTAGAAGCACTAGGGCTCAGGCTGTATTTTGTGGTTTCATTCTTCCTTCACAGTGGACAGTCACACACAATATCTGTTACTGCTTTTTATCGGTGAAGTGAGTGTCACAACTCCTTGGATCTGTCTATGTATTATATGTATTTTATTGTATGATTTTCTCTCTGCACAAACCTTTCTACTTGACCATAATAGTGTATGTACTTCATGCAGACACACTTTTCTATCTCCTTTCTCCATGCTGACCTCACTGATTAGATACTGTTAGAATAATACAGGAGATTGTGTGTCTCTTTGCTCTGGCCTTCCTTACCTACCCTTACCATTACCCCTTGTGTGGTCAAAGTGGGGAGGCCAACCAGGTGAGTTCACAGTGTGTTGCATGATTAAAACGGAACTGTTTGGCACACGGCCAAACTGTTGTACACCAACGGCCTGAGTGCTGAGATTTTTAGCCATCTATGCTGAGAACAGACTTCCACATAACGGTGATTTACGCTGGACGCTACACCAAAATTTTGGCGCAATCGGCGAGTTACGCTGGACATGTCAACGATAACATGGATTTGTTCCAGTCCGGTCCCTTAGTGCGACAAGATCGTCTACACCCTGATAGCATGAAAAGTCTGATGTTTGGATGTGACCAAAGATTGGAGCTGTACCCTATATAGCATTGTGAAAGGACTTCATATTATTGTGCACACAATCCATGTTAGTTATTCAGTGTAGACTGGTTATTGATTCAACTTTTTTGGAACGATTCAATCATGATTCATTTTAGAATCTGAATTATTCATTTTGGAATCTAAATGACTAATTTTGGAATCTGAATGATTCATTTTGGAATCTGAATGATTCAATCACCGTTCGATTCACGGACAAATTTGGAAATGGATTCTTTCCAATTCAAAGAATCAAAACAAATATTTCAATTGATTCACGTTTGATTAAACATTTAAATATATGCAGTGAATTTATGTCAAATCAATAAAAATAGAAACATATATATATATATATATATATATATATATATATATATATATATATATATATATATATATATATATATATATATATATATATATATATATATATATATATATATCTATATCTATATATATATATATATATATATATATATATATATATATATATATATATATATATATATATATATATATATATATATATATATATATATATATATATATATATATATATATATATATATATATATATATATATATATATATATATATATATATATATATATATATATATATATATATATATATATATATATATATATATATATATATATATATATATATATATATATATATATATATATATATATATATATATATATATATATATATATATATATATATATATATATATATATATATATATATATATATATATATATATATATATATATATATATATATATATATATATATATATATATATATATATATATATATATATATATATATATATACATATATATATATATATATATATATATATATATATATATACATATATATATATATATATATATATATATATATATATATATATATATATATATATATATATATATATCTGCCGTGCAACGCAAATAAAACGCAAGTGCTTGGCCATTTTGAGGTTTTTACACCAATATGTTTGTAACAACGATCCACGTCATCCCACCAAATATTGTTTTGATAACTAGCATGATTCGCCCAGAATTTTCGATTCTCTTGTTTTTAAATAAGCGCAAGTAAGAGGCTTGCCCAGTTTGGTACGGAAATAAAACGCAAGTTCCACGAGATGCAACAAATAAACGCATGTTCTTCTTTCACTCGTCAGATTCAACAGATAAAAACGCAAGTGCGCACTTGTGTTCTTTTTCCGTTGACTTTTGGTAGTCAAATATACAGATACAAAACGAAAGTGCGCACTTGTGTTCTTTTTCCGTTGACTTTTGGTAGTCAAATATACTGATAAAAAACGCAAGTGAGCACTTGCTTTCTTTTTCCGTTGACTTGTGGTAGTCAAATATACAGATACAAAACGAAAGTGCGCACTTGCGTTCTTTTTCCGTTGACCTTTGGTAGTCAAATATTACTTGTTTGCTACTTGTCGTTTGTTAGCATTGGTATGTTCGGAAAGGCGTCGGTTTTTCACTTTGGGATTAGTTTGAGTCGACAGCCCTTCCACCAGCTCCGAGTTTTAAGGTTATAAATGAGGTTGTCCGATTAGGAAACCTGTGGTTATTATTGTACCTTATTCAACTTTAGACTAGTGAACGGAAGATTGAAGACAACCAGCCAGCACCAAGGTAATTGCCCGGATTCCCAAGACGGCGCGGCCTATGGTCGCTGACTCACTTTCAGCATTGATGAACGAAGCTATGAGCAGCCGCACCTCATCATCGTGGTGGAAGTTCCTTTCGTTCGCTTTTGTTATACTACGCGCACCAGATTCCCCCAAAAGCGGTGAACGACGTCTGACCATGGCCTCACACATGTACGTCAGGTCGCCGGGTTGGGCTCCGCGCCTCCTCCTCCAGTAACGGTACAGAGGAGCGCCTCCGCTCCGCGTACGGCTACCCCCGAATCACTCGCACGCCGGATTCAAGCGGAGTGTGCCGACGGAGATATTCGCGCCGGCCTCCACCTTCTAACCTCCAGTGATACCTTCGCTGACCCCGCCGATGACGTCATCACCGCCCCACGTCAGAAGCACCCACCTGCACCACCCGACCAGAGTCTACCGCCGCCTCCCGCGGCCTCCGACCCTCCCCCACTGACTGTCACGGAAGAGCAAGTGCATGGTGCCATTTTACAATGCCACCAGGTTCGTCTGCTGGTCTCGATGGAATTCGACCGCTACACCTGCGCCAGTTGCTCTCCCGAGAGGCCGCCGAGTCCGGCCGCCGTCTTCTCACCTCGATACCAGCACTAACTAGTAACTAACCAGGTACTGAGCGGCCTCGTACCGGAGTGCGGACGCGACTCTCTGTTCGGAGCGTCACTCTGCGCATTGAGGAAGAAAGACGGTGGCCTGCGTCCGATAGCTGTGGGAAGCGTGTACCGCCGCCTGCCGGGACACATCGGAGCGAGACACATCGCAACCACTCTTGGTCCGGAGCTGTGCCCCACTCAGCTCGGAGTCGGCACACCGCTGGGCTCCGAAGCCGCAGTACACGCAGTGCGCGAATACATCGACGCCGACGCCACCAGCCATAGCACCCCGCGAGTCCTGGTCAAGGTTGACGTGCGAAACGTATTCAACACCATCCGCCATGACGTCATCTTGGCCAGGATATACGAGCGCTGCCCAGAGGTTTACCCGATGGCACGCCAAGCCTCCCGACACCCCTACATATTGGCGACCAGACGCTGTCTTCCTCCAGCGGCGTTCAGCAGGGTGATCCCCTCGGACCTGCTGCCTTTGCCCTCGCCGTCGACCCCTGCGCCCGGGCCATGCGGTCGCCACTCAACGTGTGGTACCTTGATGACGCCACGCTCGCCGGCCCGGCGGGCATAGTCCAATCCGACCTTTGTTCGCTCGCCAAGGCTCTCCCGGAGCTCGGCCTTCAGCTGAACCCCGCTAAGTGCCAGGTCACCCTCCTAGACAAGCACCTCCGGCAGCTCATGACGCGGCAATAGACGCCATTCGCAATGCCTTGCCGGAGATCGTGGAAACTCCGCTGAACAACATCACACTACTAGGCTCACCGCTGCGCGACGTCAGCCTCGCTGCAGCTGTCGATGGCGCCACCGATATCATCAGACCTCTCTGCACCCGCCTCAAACACCTGGACCGCCACACTGCCATCTTCTTCCTCGTCCACTATGTGTCGGCGTCTCGTCTCCTGTACCTGCTCCGGTCAGCGCCCGGCCTGTACAAGGTATCGCATACACTCAAAGGTATAGACGAGCTGGTAGTGAAACATTAGTGGATATCCAACGTCAACATCATTGGACGTCCGTGGGAGCAGGCGAAGCTGCCAATCAGACCGAGAGGCCTCGGGAGTGCGCTCAGTTGAGGACCTAGCACTACCGTGCTACATAGCATCCCTGTACGCTGCTCTTCCTCGTCCGCAGCATCTCCCTGGGGCTGCTCCCAGCCAGCGGCGTGCCCCCAGCCAGCGGGCCTGGGACACCCGTCAGCCACTGCGGTCCGCGATCGGATGGTTGACTCTGCTAACCAGCCGCATCGGGCACTCCTGGTCGCCGCCAGTCAGCGACACACCGTCGCCTGGCTGCAGGCTGTCCCCGTCCCGAGCCTCGGCCTGCATCTGAACGAGGAGTTTGTGCGGGTAGCAGTGGCACTCCGCCTCGGAGTCGCTGTCTGCGAACAACACTGATGCCGTCTTTGTGGACGCCAAGTGGATAAGCTTGGCCACCATGGGTCTCCTGCGTGAAGAGCGCCGGCCGCCTCCCACGTCACGCTCACCTGAATGATGTGGTGAGGCGTGGTCTGTCAAGTGCAGGCATCCCCGCAATCCTATCCTGGATCCAGTCGGCCTCGATCGGGGAGACGGGAAGCGGCCAGATGGTCTAACGCTGTTTCCGTACAGTGGAGGCATGTGTGTAACCTGGGACGCCACCTGCACAGACACTTTTGCCGACACCGTGCTGATCCAGTCCGCCCTCGAGCCCGGTACCGCCGCTCGCGCTGCAGAAGCCAGAAAACGGCGCCACTACTCGGAGCTTAGCTCACGCTATAAGTTCGTGCCGATCGCGATTGAGACCTCCGGAGTGCTCGGCCCTGCCACCTCCAATTTCGTCCGTGAGCTGGCCCAGCTTATAACTGCCCGCACCGGCGAGCGCAGGGAGACTGAATGGCTATTGCAACGCCTCTCGATCGCAATCGTACGCGGTAACGCCGCTGCAGTCCTCGCCACCGCTGCCACAGACCGAGCGAGGGCAAACCACGGGCAATGCTTACCGCCAGACGGGACAAAGGAGCATGCTCACGGGCAATGCTTACCGCCAGACGGGACAAAGGAGCATGCTCACGGAAGGCCCATGCGCCAGTGGCATTCCCACTGCGCGACCTTGACCTGAGACAGCTGGCGATCTGCCCGCACCTGAACACGCATGACATGATGTACGACCTGTACGGGATGGTGGGGACAATGGCAGTCAGCACAGCGGCCACTACACTGCCTACTGTCTCAACCAGCCGGCCGCCAGCTGCCTCTTCACCGACGATATTAATGTCCAGGAGTGCACCGCCGCCAGGGTCCAAGATGCAACAGCCTACATGCTTTGCTACGCCGCCAGAAACTCGAAAGCTCTATAGGAGCTGAGTGCGGCGGAGCTGGCGTCTGCCCGTCTGCCAGAGGAGCCGCCGTCGGTGGCCGCCCCGCACGAGTCCCCACCGCCGTCCCCGCCCAGACAGCAGCTTTACCCGACACCACAGCCGGCCAACGGCGGCGGCGGCGGACGCTCCCGGCGCGGCCGCGGCGCTGGAGGCTTTTCTGGGGGTCGGCCTATATACTACGACTCGCGCCGGAGTGTCGACGGCGGTGGTGGATCGCCAGCCAGCAAAACTCCAGTCGCCGCGTCCCCGGCGGTTCAAGACGCAGCCACGGCATTCCCTGCTCAGCGGACGGCCCCATTGTCGCGGCAGAGCAGCCGCCGCTCCGCGCCCTGTGGACAGCCTACCGGCGACCTCCTCCCAGCTGACCT
>JAXIVJ010014685.1:12500-30000 GCA_036785665.1 Chirona hameri
ATACATATACATATACATCTACATCTACATCTACATCTACATCTACATCTACATCTACATCTACATACACATACACATACACATACACATACACATACACATACACATACACATACACATACACATATATATATATATATATATATATATATATATATATATATATATATATATATATATATATATATATATATATATATATACATACATACATACATACATATATATATATATATATATATATATATATATATATATATATATATATATATATATATATATATATATATATATATATATATATATATATATATATATATATATATGATCATTCAAACATTGTTACAGCAATACTATTTCAGTATAAATGAATGTAGCCACTGGGACTACATGTATTTGCACAATTTACTAGTGTACTTGAATCGTTAAGAATCATTAAACATTTTGATTCAATCAACCTTGATTTGATGCGGGTTTTGATTCAATCACAATTCATGAATCAAAATATCTGGCGGTGAATCAATTATTTTTTTATCCAAGGAATTTTGATTGAACGATTCCAATTAATTCAATCAGTGTCAAATCAATAACCAGTCTGATTCAGTGCCAACTTTTTTCATTGTGCAGTTAGGTATTCCCCTGCTTTGTAATTTTTATCATCATGTTGTGGAAGATCTTAGTGAAAATTACCACTATATGGTACACAAGTATGCTATTATTAAACAAAAACTGACCTTGCAAGCTTAACAGTTTTGCATGCAAAATAAAATGTTGAATATGCTGTCCATGTTAACGTGCACTATCCTGTTAAGAACCTGTGATGCTTTTCACAGGAGTCAGGAGTTGAAGATTTCTGCCATGAAATATTTGTTAAATGGAACCAGTGTAATTCAAAAAGTGCTGAGAATGAGGAAGATGGAGCTACCCCAAAGGTGAGGTACTAGTCTTATCAGAGCTTCAATCACCTTATCACAAAGCTTTTTTTAGCATATGTTTCAATTCAGTTGGGCAAACTACGGGGAGCAGATCTAAAAATAGATTGATCAATAAATAGATCGAAATGGGCGGAGCAATGCCCATATACGGACATTCGATCTAAATTTAGATCAATTTCGGTACATTCCACAAACAAACATGCATAATCAACAGAAGAAAGGCCCTGATCAACAATATTTGTCTTACAAGAGGAAGCACATGTATACCTCTCGATAATTGTTGTCTTTGGAGCCTGCGAACCCCTACTTTGGCTTGTTTGGAAGCGAATGTAAACACCACCCTTCACTATTTCAATTCACTATTTTGGGGGTTCTTTTTATTGCTTTTTTGCTCTTGTATCTGTGATTAAATGTATTTATATGAATGAATAATAAATTAAAATTGATTCCAGTATTGTTTTCAACTAACAAATCGCTTAAAATATTTTGGCAATCTAAATTTTGATTACCCAGCTGTGTGGGCGATCTAAAAATGGATCGCCGGCAGAATTTGACGATGTGCGTGATCAATTTTTAAATCGCAGTATTTTAATGAATGTAAGCTCAAATAATTTGTTTCTAGGTTTGTTTTCATGTTCTGGGAACAGCTTCATGCTTTTCCTTGGCGGTCGGAAATTCCGATATTGGCGTTTTAATTCAGGTCTGCAATCATGACCAAATATGGACATAAACGATCTATTTATTCATCGATCTATTTTTAGATCTGCTCCCCGTAGTTTGCCCAACTGAATTGTGTTGAAACTGTTAATCAAAGTATATCCAAAACGTTAATGTTCAATGTTCATGAATATAATTGGTGCTGATTAATTGCACGTTATAATTTTGTGACTACAAGAGTTAGGCTGTAGGCATACCATAGCACACTGATGGAGCATATGTTAAGCTGCAAATTAGTTGTTAAATTAGTTGCATATTTGTAGTGCATTTGTATATGTTTTATCATTGTGACATTTTGGTATCTGTATCCCTGTGCCTGTACCATTCTCCTATAATGAAGTTTTATCATTAGGTTGATTTTGAAGATCAGCTGTCCAAGATCATGGAACAGCAAAATTTGTCTGCCACTGTCACAGAAAAGCCCAAGGTGTCTAGGACAGACAAAAAACTGAAGGAAGCCATTTTGAAACAATATGCTGAGGTGGGTTTTGAGTGTTAAGAAAACTGCAAACCGTGTGTACAAACAATGCTGAATAAATGGAACTCTTTCTCGTATCCAAAAACAATCCTCATTTAACAATCATACTGCAAGCTACTATATAACAACTCCAACTGTAACTGTTTAGTTGTATATTATATGCATTGTATAATTTATTTATTTTAATTGGGACAAGGAATTACTGGTCTCGACAAGAGGTCTGCTGCCTGCATAATGCAGTTTTGTCTGACTTATCTGTTTTATATGACTTGTGTCTTGGGATGTAAAATTCACAGTCCATAAATATAATACAAATATTCGCAATTTCCCCTCTTTCATTCACGGTCTGCTTATCCTGCTTAATGTGTCACACCACGTCATCTGCTTGTGATGTTGTCACATCTCTGTGTATATGGGGCGCAGATATCTGACGAAGAGGACGAGGATGGCGGCACCGAGGAGCAGCTCGACGCCGGCAAAAACACCAACCGCGAGGACGTCAGCAGGGAGGAGCATGAGCGCCGTGAGCGCATGAAGGCTGAGTCGGCCGCCAAACGGGAGAAGGACAAACTAGACAGGTCAGTACTCAGCACCGACGCCCGTGTCGCCGAATGGTGGCGGTGCTGGCCAAACACCGTCCTCTCGTTCATGCACGCAGACCGTCGCCATGGGACCCAGTGGAGATACGCCAGCCTGATTGGGGGGGGGGGGGGGGGCACTCGCGCTCCTCGATACCGTGTTACGGTGTGTTCCAAACCACCCTGTGGGTCGCCCGATACCTGGCGATAGCCGTTTGTCTGCCTAGGCTACATTGTTGCGCTCCATGGTATCACAGCCCGATGATATTGTTCGCCGTGCTGTTTGTGTTATTTCAGGGAGAAGCAGAAGGAGCAACAGACTGAACGGAAAGACAAGGAGAAGAAGCGTACGGCTAAATCAGAGAAGCGGAGATAACACGGGTTCTGGTGCCGAGAAAGTCAAGATGCCGTGATACCCTGCCTCGGAGGAGCATGTGCTTTGATATTCGCCTTCTGCGGCCAGGTGTGGCACCCTGAGAATGTGTCCGACAGAGCTGTACTGGCCGATCCGACAGAGCTGTACTGGCCCAGTGACCCTGGTGGCATGGGTGAGCAGCGTCACTGCAGGGTCCTAGGATTGCTTTGAAGCTTGGATTTGGAGTGAAAATGCAGCTCCCATGATGTACTCGGCCTTTTCAAAACTCGCCATCAGAATCAGCTGTTACAAATGGCAATAGGTACTTTCCTAACCTGTTTTTGTTTTCATCCACAGGTTAATATTAGCATTATTAATATCATTGTTAGTGTTATAGTTATCTAATACATCTTGATTTAGAGAGTGGAAAATTAACGGTAAAACTGAGGAAAAAGTGGAAAAATATTACACCCACAGGGTGTCGTTTTCCACCCAAATTATGCAATCCTAGGACACTGGGGGCGTCAGTCACTGTTCATGATCGTACTCTCCAGACCGGTACCTACTCTGATGCGTCAAAGGCTGCCTCTTAACGTCTAACGTCCCGTCTACTGTGGTGAACCGTCTACTGTGTCTACCGTCTAACGTCCCGTCTACTGTGGTGAAGCTGTCCGTTTTCGCTAACGTGGTGTGTGTGGGTGTGAGCTGCGGGCGCCGTCAGCGGCTGGGATTTATTCAGCCGGCGGAGGCACGGATGATGGGCAATACACGCAAGAACCAGCAGTGAGTGCAGCCTTGTTAGAGTGATAGCAGCGTCGCAACGTTGTTGCATGAGCTGCCAGGACCGGCCCCTGTAACGCGAGCCCGCTGGCGACGAAAGTCACCGTCGACTGGGTCGCTGTCGCAAAAACGAAAAATTATGAGTTATGCCTATTTGTTTCGGCAGTGATCATATGAGCTGAGCGGAAAGTTGTAAAAACTGACCACGCTTAATAATTGTCTGGCGCCCCCTGCCCCGCAGTGATTTTCGGTCAATGGATGTCAATGGATCCGAACCATTGGAATTTTCTAGCAGTGACCACTGACCAGTCTCTGTATCCAGTAGAGTACATATCGAAATTGTTAGTGTAATACGCCAATCGCCATCACACTAACAAATTAATCTCCATTGCGTGGTTCGGATAATTTCGCAGTAACTGTCGAACTATGTAACCTTTCAGAGAAGTTCAGCGGCGAATCCCGCTGTGTTAAGCTGGAAAGGAACACTACCGACATAATTGGAGACAAATCTCAATCTCAGTAGTTTCAGCTTATTCATAAACCTTTTAACTACTCACACCACAAATGTATTTGCAAATGATGATTCGCACATGAAATGGGTAATCAATAATCACCTCCGCTTCGACTTCTTTTTTCGCCTGTCTTCATCAGATGAGCTATCAGAACTCGAGCTACTTTCTGAACTCGTTGAGCGCCGACGCTTCTTTTCTTTCTTTTTACTTCGCTTATCGCCGTCGCTTTTCTTGACCTTGTGTTTTTTCTTCTTACGGCTGGCCTCGTCTTGCTCCTCGCCGACCTTACTCCTTGTATGCTTACTTTGACCCGGCCCGTCATCGGCAGAGCTTGGAGATCGTCTCCGAATCCCCCGTGCTTCTTCCTTTTTGGAATGCCTCATATCGGTACTGGGAGAGGGTCTCCGTCTGTCACGAGCCTCTCTTCCGGAAGATCTCGCATCCGGACTTGGGGATAGTCTCCTTTTGTCTCGCGAGTCATCGTTCCTTGAGGGCCTTGCATTCGGACTTGGGGATCGTCTTCTTTTGTCTCGCGAGTCATCGTTCCTTGAAGGCCTTGCATCTGGACTTGGGGGTCTTCTCCTTTTGTCTCGCGAGTCTTTTTTCCTTGAAGGCTCCACATCTGGACTTGGAGATCGTCTCTTTTTGTTTCGTGAATCGTCTTTCCTAGAAGACCTCTCGTCCGGGCTTGGAGACCGTCTCTTTTTGTTTCGCGAGTCGTCTTTCCTAGAAGACCTCTCACCAGGGCTTGGAGACCGTCTCTTTTTGTTTCGCGAGTCGTCTTTTCTAGAAGAACTCTCACCAAGGCTTGGAGACCGCCTCTTTTTGTTTCGCAAGTCTTCTTTTTTCGAAGACCTTACATCCGGACTTGGGGATCGCCTCATTTTGTCGCGTGAGTCTTCTTTTCTGGAGGAACTCACGTCAGGACTTGGAGACCGCCTCCTGTTATCTCGTGATTCCTCTTTCCTTGGGAACCTCTTTTCGGAGTCTGGAGATGCTTTCTGTCTGTCTCTAGACTTCTTGTTAGGTTTATCACCTTCACTGGAGCCTTCGCTGTCATCTCGCTTCTGAAAAAGAAAGGAAAATCAAATGAATTCCTCTGAACGGCTGAAAATGTACAGCCCTCATTTGCAATACCTCGTGCCACTGTTACTGTTTTAACCCGCGCTTGACCGGGGTCTCAGCAGAACGCCATTGACCGGGGGGGGGGGGGGGGGGATATTGCCCCCTAGTTATCTCCGGAACCAATGATCGCAGCGAGACGCGCAAAGCGACATTCGCAAGCTCTCAATGAGACGCATCTAAAGCGCATACTCTAAATTTGCTAATTGAGGTCACATCGGGTCAAGGTCGAGTCAAAGGTCAAAATGGAGGCATTGAGTTTATGGACCATACTTTCCATCCAAAGCCTTTGATTGACCATGATCACCCAAAGTGCACAAAGGTATAATACATATCCCGCCTGAACTAAAATGAGATTGTTGGCAAAGGTCAGGTCACAAAAGGTTGCTCTGCGCAGAAATTATGGGATATTGTACACGTAGAATTGGATAGTGATTGTCATTTTGCCATCTGACCTCATTTAAGTGAAGTTAGTATCAAGCTCAGGTCAAGTTCAAGTCATATTTACCCCCGCCCACCCGCTGTAACCGGGCCAACCTGGGACCGGCCCTCAGTATACTCTACGGTGGCCGGTCGGCCGGCCGGCGGTGCGGGGTGCCGGACCAGTGCAGTGGGTCGGCGCTTCGCACGCCCGGTCGGTGGACCGCAGCGGGAGCGCCGCCCCGCGAGGGAAAGTGGGTATTAACGCGAGGCGGCGTGGGCGGGGGACATCCGGAATTTGTTTTGGGAGTTGTGACCTGTGCAAAATAGTTACAAACCTGTTGTGCAGCCACCCACCTTGAGCTATCCTGATTTAATTATCATCTTCTTTTCAAATCCCTTGTTTATCTTACATTCTGCATCCTTATTTTTGCCTACATTTTCTACATTTTCTTCACCATCATAGGATATGTAAATAGTTATGCAAATTATGCATATTTTTTGTCCCACTAAAACCTTAATATAGTCAGTCTCGGAATACCACCGGATGTTACTAGCTCTGCTATCTGTCCGATGGATCCCGAGGCATACTCCTTTACTAATCATCAGGTCGCGGGCTGTCCTGCAAGGGGGGAAAAATAGCGGGGAGTGGTGCGACCTAACGTGAATGAATGCCCATCCTTGGTATTAAGTTCTATGGTAATTAACGTAGTCAGGTCACACGGGCATGGAAGGGCACTCCTGCATACCTGTCTGCCGTCATCGGGTTGTATGGCCATAAGTTGCTATGACTTGATTGAGGCGGTAGACACTTAAAAAGGTATGGGACAACAAAAAAATGGTATAAATTTGAAATTGATAAATCTAAATAAAAAAGCATGTTTCTAGACCAGTTTTGTCTCAGAAATACAGTGCTGGCATTTATTTGTTTGTATCTGGCCAATAAAAGCAAAAACGTAATTTCAAAATGGCTTCATGGGCTACTCATACTTAGGGAGCCATAAGTCATCAAAAATGAAGATATTGCTTTGAAATTTGGTTTTGGTATTGTCCATATGTAGTTCTCTAAAATATATTCCGTTTTTAAACATCTTTTAAAATTTAGATTTTGTGGTCATTTTTCAGATCGTTTATTTTGTATTTTATGGGGGTAAAAAAAACATATTTTCAAAACTCCGAGATAGCCATTTTGTAGCGCTTGTATTTGCTATCTTTGGCGTTTTTTATTGTATTTTTCTCAAAAAGTGGCCTTTGTACGGCCTGTTAAAGTTTAGCTGATTTTATCGTCAAACTTGTGTGTAGTGACGTCACTAAAATTGCTATATTTCAACAATTTATCGACGAAATTGATTCATTTTCGCACAGATGTAAAATTGACGTGGGAGAAGGTATCCAAAGTTTCACTCTGATAGCGCCATTGTGTTTTGAGCTATCGCGAAAATTCGTCAAGAGGGGGCAATATTTGCCGCCCCGCCCGCCCCGCCCGCCCCGCCCCGCCCCCCCCCCCCCCCCCTCGGTCAAGCGCTGGTTAAGGTTTACAATACCAGCGTAAGCGTGAGGATGGAAATAATTGGGGCGTGAACAGTAACTTTGTAAATATTAGCTTTCGTGCCGTCTTCTGGACGCTCTCGTACATGTAACCGACCTGGATCGCAAACCCATCACGTATGTACATACATCGGACTACTGCAGCGCTTGGAACTGCCTTCAGGACAGCCATCCCGACACTAATAACTGCTCACCTGGCGCCGGTCTCCGAGCAGCGCCTTCAGCTGGCTGACGCCGAGCTGGTCCTCGGCGCCGGCTCGCTCCCTCCTATCGGTCCGTCCGTCCCGGCCGCGATCCGCTCCGTTCCGGTCCGCTCCGTGGCGCCGATCGTAACGCCCCCTGTCTCCGTCCCGGTCTCCGTCCGGCCTGCCGCCCCTGCCCCTGTATCCGTCCAGCCCGCCGCCTCTGTCCCTGTATCCGTCCAGCCCGCCGCCTCTGCTCCGTCCCCTGCCGCCTCCGCCCCGCCCCCGGCCGCCGCCTCCGCCGCCGCCGAAGTTGGCCAGGTCGCCGGCCGCCGTGCCGCTCTCGTACGTGACCCGTCCTTTGCCGCGCCACTTCACTTTGGACACGGACTGCGAGAAGTCGACGTGGATGCGCCGGTCGTCGATCAGCACGTTGTCCATCTTGAAGTAGGCGTTCTCGCACGACTTGGGGTTGTCGAACTCAATGAAGCCGTACTGCAGAGAGTTGCCAGTCTTCTGGTCACGGATGATCTCACAGCTGGGGACAGGGAGGCACGGTGTGAGGTCAAGGATGATCTCACAGCTGGGGACAGGGAAGTGACGGACAATCTCACAGCTGGGGACAGGGAGGCACGGTGCGAGGTGACGGACAATCTCACAGCTGGGGACAGGGAAGTGACGGACAATCTCACAGCTGGGGACAGGGAGGCACGGTGCGAGGTGACGGACAATCTCACAGCTGGGGACAGGGAAGTGACGGACAATCTCACAGCTGGGGACAGGGAGGTGACGGACAATCTCACAGCTGGGGACAGGGAGGTGACGGACAATCCCACAGCTGGGGACAGGGAAGTGACGGACAATCTCACAGCTGGGGACAGATAGGCACGGTGTGAGGTGACGGACAATCTCACAGCTGGGGACAGAGAGGCACGGTGTGAGGTGACGGACATCTCACAGCTGGGGACAGAGAGGCACGGTGTGAGGTGACGGACAATCTCACAGCTGGGGACAGATAGGCACGGTGTGAGGTGACGGACAATCTCACAGCTGGGGACAGAGAGGCACGGTGTGAGGTGACGGACAATCTCACAGCTGGGGACAGATAGGCACGGTGTGAGGTGACGGACAATCTCACAGCTGGGGACAGAGAGGCACGGTGTGAGGTGACGGACAATCTCACAGCTGGGGACAGATAGGCACGGTGTGAGGTCACGGATGATCTCACAGCTGGGGACAGGGAGGTGACGGACAATCTCACAGCTGGGGACAGGGAGGCACGGTGAGAGGTGACGGACAATCTCACAGCTGGGGACAGGGAAGTGACGGACAATCTCACAGCTGGGGACAGGGAAGTGACGGACAATCTCACAGCTGGGGACAGGGAGGCACGGTGCGAGGTGACGGACAATCTCACAGCTGGGGACAGGGAAGTGACGGACAATCTCACAGCTGGGGACAGGGAGGTGACGGACAATCTCACAGCTGGGGACAGGGAGGTGACGGACAATCCCACAGCTGGGGACAGGGAAGTGACGGACAATCTCACAGCTGGGGACAGATAGGCACGGTGTGAGGTGACTGACAATCTCACAGCTGGGGACAGATAGGCACGGTGTGAGGTGACGGACAATCTCACAGCTGGGGACAGAGAGGCACGGTGTGAGGTGACGGACAATCTCACAGCTGGGGACAGATAGGCACGGTGTGAGGTGACGGACAATCTCACAGCTGGGGACAGAGAGGCACGGTGTGAGGTGACGGACAATCTCACAGCTGGGGACAGATAGGCACGGTGTGAGGTCACGGATGATCTCACAGCTGGTGACAGGGAGGTGACGGACAATCTCACAGCTGGGGACAGGGAGGCACGGTGTGAGGTCACGGACAATCTCACAGCTGGGGACGGGGAGGTGACGGACAATCTCACAGCTGGGGACAGGAAGGTGACGGACAATCTCACAGCTGGGGACAGAGAGGCACGGTGTGAGGACGTGTTCCGTTCCGCCTGGTCCTGTCCCGTCCGGTTCAGTCCCGCTACTGACCCGAGCACCTTGCCGAATCGGGAGAAGATGACCTGCAGGTCATCGTCGGTGGTGACCGGGTTCAGTTTGCAGACGAACAGCACATTCTCGGGCGGCGCCGAGTCGGCGTCAGGCAGGTCTCCGACCATCTCCAAGATGGTGGCGCGCGCGCGGGCCTCGCGCTCCCCAATCAGCTCATCCAGCTCCGCTGCCGTTTGGCCGGCCGAGTCCTCGAGGTCCTCATCGGCGGCGATCCGGCCCGACTGGCAAACACATGGACATGGTGGACATCAAACGAACGGACTGCCAGGCACACATACAAGAAAAGAGACGGCAAGGAGAGACAAACACGTAGATGATTTTGATGTCGATAAGCGCGGCATTTGGATAGCAATAACAGAACGTACCATTGAAGATGATTCCCTTTAAGTATCCGATGTCAACCAGTCTCAGATACGCTATTTACGTCAAGTATGGCATCTTTGATTGGAGGAGGGTGCTACCTACAGGGCTGCGGAGTCGATCGGTTTTCAGGTGACTCCGACTCCGACCCTCCGGAGTCGACTTCGACTCCGGGCGTTTAGACCCCTCCCCCCCCCCCCCCCATTTATAAGATAGCTGAAAAACGTCGGCGCGCAGCGTTGCCAAATTATGCACAGCTGTTGGGCATCAATTACCCATATTGTGTGCATTTTTTTACTTCGAGTCATCTCAGGTCAGGTCACCAGATCACGTCAAGTGACCTTACCTCCAAAAATGTTTGTGGTCGTGCCGAAGCCACAGTGTTTGTCCCGAGAGATTTGAAACTTGCAAGATTTCATAAGGTCATAAGTACCTACAATTCGTATATCTCGAATTGTGTTATATCGGTGGCCTAAGCTCAGGTCAATTTTGTGACCTCCCATATAAGTGAATGGGAAAATATACAAATGCTTCCTATTCCAGAGAATATGCGTATGAATATAGAGATCATGACAATTGTTGCATAATCATGTTATTTAAGCTCATTCTTGATGACCCAGGTGCAATTGTTGCTCGGTGACCTCTGCAGGGTCATCTGAGGTCACAATCACCTGTTTTGCCAATAACTCTTGATATAATGCAGATAGAGACGTGCGATTGGCACCACTGCGTTTGTCTCGTCGAGTCGCATCGCCACATATGCAACGTGACTCACATGGGTCAACAAATGACCTTGACCTGAGGTCAATTTTTGACGTTGACCTAACCCGGTCACCATTAATATGATTCGAAGCGTCTTGACGAGACAAATACGATGGTGTCAAAATTATAACTATGATCAACCGACAAGTTATTCACACAAACAAATGGAAGAAAATGTCATCGTGACCTTTGGTGACCTCTGGAGCCTAAACTATTGACCTGAGCTAAAATTTGAGGGCACCAATGGGGATTGCATTTTTCACGAGCCTTCGATTGCTTTTCCGTTTGTTCCTAGCTATCATAGTTCCTGAGGTATTTTGGAGTTCCTGGAGCAAAGTCCTATACTTGGAAAATTTGACCTTTGATGACCTCTGGTTGGTGACCTTAATTTTGGCCTGAGCCAAAAAATTATGGAAATAGTTTCGACATGATTGTTGACAAACTATCGAACGGTGTTTTTGGATTCCGTCTACTCCCCATAGGAGACGAGTTAGAAGAGGCGTTTAGACCCGACCCCGACCCCCCCCCCCCCCCGGCACGGCGAAGGTGGCGCACCAGCACGGCGCGGGTTAATTAGCTGAAGCTATTGTCAACTAGAAGTGCCTGTTGAGCAAGGCACAAGAAGCCAGCCATGGTACAAATTATATCGTTTCAAGATTGGAGCTCATTTAATGGAAAATATAGTGATTCAATCAAATTGGTAGACATTGTATGACCATAGCTTTCGATTTTTAAAATTTTGGATGTCCAAAAAATATAATTTGTAAAGTCTTGTGACAACACTACCATCCACATGAATATTGAGCAAAAAATAAATATTATACTTAATGAATGATACGTTTAACTCGTGTGAGCAGGCTACACGCCACTTTAAACCTGATTTTGTTTTACAAATTGATTCCTCGTGATCGTTGCTTAAATACCTGACGGTGACATCTTGGATCTGCATCCGACGACAGACCCTAGGTTCTATTTCGCCCACCGTGGTACACACCTTATGATTGCAAATAATTGATTGGCAAGGGAATGGAAGCAAACTAAGTCGAAGGGACATTATTTCTTTAGCCATCGCCACCGTGGGTTCGCTAAAATACACCGGAAAAATAATGTGCCCATGCGCTGCCCATAACTGACAGCCGGAGTCGGATTCGGCAAAAAACGACTCCGACTCCGGCCGAAATCACCAACTCCGACTGACTCCGACTCCAACTCCGACTCCGCAGCCCTGGCTACCTACGTTGAGTATGGCGTCGGTGAGCGGCGGCGACCGGTCGGGGATTTCCAGGCCGGCCGGGTCATCCAGAGGGTCGTCCAACACCACCGTGTGTGTGATCCTGCCGTCAGACGGGGTACGGCGACACAGCACAGGTCAGAGAGCCGGCCGGAGAGGAGCCGTGTGGCAGAGGACACGGCCCACCTCTCACCTCAGCAGACGAGGCGGCCAACATCAGGCACTCCTGAACGAAGCTCATGAATTCGGCTGTCGTGCCTCAGTGGCGCCACTCACGACGTGCCCTCTGCGCAGTCCTGCCGGCTGCGGCAGCTGTCGCCGGGAGTTCGGCCCCAACACCTGACTCGGCACGGCCGGGTCGGCCGACACGGCACGGCCCACAGGTGACGACCGGACGCAACACACAACGTGCCGGCGATCGCCCCGCCAGCTGACACACCGCCAAACTGCAACGTGTGCTCATGTCGACAGTGTTTCCCACACAATGAGACGTTCTATTTCCTTATTACTCATACCCCGGGTCCGAAGATACAATAAAGAGATATATGCTTGGAAAGCAACCTACTGTAATTTAAGAAGGATGACCGCCAGAAAAGCTGTCACATCTTTTCCACCCCACCTGAGGTCAGACAGGTCGGGTTTTCTCTTGTCCGCCTGCGGCGACCCAGCGCTTACCGTATATCCTGGTAGGGCTGGTACTTGTCGTCACAGATGGCGGCGTTGAGTTTGACCAGCACGTCGAGCCCCTCCACCACCTGTCCGAACACGCAGTGCTCGCCGTCCAGGTACTGAAGGTCCTCCGCCAGTGTGACGAAAAACTGAGAACCCAGCCTGCAGCGCCAGCCGAGCGGAGAGACGGACAGTCAGGGCACAACCACCGGTCCGGGGTGTACAGTCAGGTCCAGGGTGTACAGTCAGGTCACGGCCAACGGTCCGGGGTGTACAGTCAGGTCCGGGGTGTACAGCCACCGGTCCGGGGTGTACAGTCAGGTCACGGCCACCGGTCCGGGGTGTACAGTCAGGTCCGGGGTGTACAGCCAGGTCCGGGGTGTACAGCCAGGTCCGGGGTGTACAGTCAGGTCCGGGGTGTACAGCCACCGGTCCGGGGTGTACAGCCACCGGTCCGGGGTGTACAGTCAGGTCACGACCAACGGTCCGGGGTGTACAGTCAGGTCTGGGGTGTACAGCCAGGTCCGGGGTGTACAGCCAGGTCTGGGGTGTACAGTCAGGTCTGGGGTGTACAGTCAGGTCCGGGGTGTACAGTCAGGTCCGGGGTGTACAGCCAGGTCCGGGGTGTACAGTCAGGTCCGGGGTGTACAGTCAGGTCCGGGGTGTACAGCCAGGTCCGGGGTGTACAGTCAGGTCTGGGGTGTACAGTCAGGTCCGGGGTGTAAAGTCAGGTCCGGGGTGTAAAGTCAGGTCTGGGGTGTACAGTCAGGTCCGGGGTGTACAGCCAGGTCCGGGTGTACAGTCAGGTCTGGGGTGTACAGTCAGGTCCGGGGTGTACAGTCAGGTCTGGGGTGTACAGTCAGGTCTGGGGTGTACAGTCAGGTCCGGGGTATACAGTCAGGTCCGGGGGTACAGTCAGGTCTGGGGTGTACAGTCAGGTCCGGGGTGTACAGTCAGGTCCGGGGTGTACAGCCAGGTCCGGGGTGTACAGTCAGGTCCGGGGTGTACAGTCAGGGCACAGCCACCGGTCCGGGGTGTACAGTCAGGTCACGGCCAACGGTCCGGGGTGTACAGTCAGGTCTGGGGTGTACAGCCAGGTCCGGGGTGTACAGCCAGGTCCGGGGTGTACAGCCAGGTCCGTGGTGTACAGTCAGGTCCGGGGTATACAGTCAGGTCCGGGGGTACAGTCAGGTCACGGCCAACGGTCCGGGGTGTACAGTCAGGACACGGCCAACGGTCCGGGGTGTACAGTCAGGTCCGGGGTGTAGTCAGGTCCGGGGTGTAGTCAGGTCCGGGGTGTACAGTCAGGTCACGGCCAACGGTCCGGGGTGTACAGTCAGCGCACAGCCAACGGTCCGGGGTGTACAGTCAGGTCACGGCCAACGGTCCGGGTGTACAGTCAGGTCCGGGGTGTACAGTCAGGACACGGTCAACGGTCCGAGGTGTACAGTCAGGTACGTGGTGTACAGTCAGGTCACGGCCAACGGTCCGGGGTGTACAGTCGGGTCACGGCCAACGGTCCGGGGTGTACAGTCAGGTCACGGCCAACGGTCCGGGGTGTACAGTCAGGACACGGTCAACGGTCCGGAGTGTACAGTCAGGACACGGCCAACGGTCCGGGGTGTACAGTCAGGACACGGTCAACGGTCCGGGGTGGTACAGTCAGGTCCGGGGTTGTAGTCAGGGTCACGGCCAACGGTCCGGGGTGTACAGTCAGGTCCGGGTGTACAGTCAGGTCCGGGGTGTACAGTCAGGTCACGGCCCAACGGTCCGGGGTGTACAGTCAGGTCCGGGGTGTACAGTCAGGGACACGGTCAACGGTCCGGGGTGTACAGTCAGGTCCTGGGTGTACAGTCAGGTCACGGCCAACGGTCCGGGGTGTACAGTTCGGGTCACGGCCAACGGTCCGGGGGTGTACAGTCAGGTCACGGCCAACGGTCCGTGGGTGTACAGTCGGGTCACGGCCAACGGTCCGGGGTGTACAGTCAGGTCACGGCCAACGGTCCGGGGTGTACAGTCAGGTCACGGCCAACGGTCCGGGGTGTACAGTCAGCGTCCGGGGGTGTACACTGTACAGTCAGGTCCGGGGTGTACAGTCAGGTCACGGCCAACAGTCCCGGGTGCACAGTCAGGTCACGGCCAACGGTCCGGGGTGTACAGTCAGAGCACAGCCACCGGTCCGGGATGTACAGTCAGAGCACAGCCACCGGTCCGGGGTGTACAGTCAGGTCCGCGGTGTACAGCCACCGGTCCGGTGTGTACAGCCACCGGTCCGGGGTGTACAGTCAGGTCACGGCCAACGGTCCGGGGTGTACAGTCAGGTCCGGGGTGTACAGCCAGGTCCGGTGGTGTACAGTCAGGTCTGGGGTGTACAGTCAGGTCCGGGTGTACTAGTAGTCAGGTCTGGGGTGTACAGCCAGGTTCGGGGGGGGGGGGGGGGGTACAGTCAGGTCCGGGGTGTACAGGTCAGGTCACGGCCAACGGTCCGGGGGTTGTACAGTCAGGTCGGGGTGTACAGTTCAGGTCTGGGGTGTTACAGTCAGGTCAGGGGTGTACAGTCAGGTCTGGGTGTACAGCCAGGTTCGGGGGGTACAGTCAGGTCCGGGGTGTACAGTCAGGTCCGGGGTGTACATGTCAGGTCCGGGGGTGTACAGTCAGGTCCGGGGGTGTACAGTCAGGTCTGTGGTGTACAGTCGGAGTCCGGGGGTGTACAGTCAGGTCCGGGTGTACAGTCAGTCGGGGTGTACAGTCAGGTCCGGGGGTGTACAGTCAGGTCCGGGGTGTACAGTCAGGTCCGGGGTGTACAGTCAGGTCCGGGGTGTACAGTCAGGTCCGGGGGTGTACAGTCAGGTCCGGGGTGTACAGTCAGGTCCGGGGGTGTACAGTCAGGTCTGGGGTGTACAGTCAGGTCTGGGGTGTACAGTCAGGTCCTGGGTTGTACAGTCAGGTCCGGGGTGTACAGTCAGGGTCCGGGGTGTACAGTCAGGTCCGGGGTGGGTACAGTCAGGTCTGGGGGTGTACAGTCAGGTCCGGGGTGTACAGTCAGGTCTGGGGTGTACAGTCAGGTCCGGGGTGTACAGTCAGGTCTGGGGTGTACAGTCAGGTCCGGGGTGTACAGTCAGGTCCGGGGTGTACAGTCAGGTCTGGGGTGTACAGTCAGGTCCGGGGTGTACAGTCAGGTCTGGGGTGTACAGTCAGGTCTGGGGTGTACAGTCAGGTCCGGGGTGTACAGTCAGGTCCGGGGTGTACAGTCAGGTCCGGGGTGTACAGTCAGGTCCGGGGTGTACAGTCAGGTCCGGGGTGTACAGTCAGGTCCGGGGTGTACAGTCAGGTCCGGGGTGTACAGTCAGGTCCGGGGTGTACAGTCAGGTCCGGGGTGTACAGTCAGGTCTGGGGTGTACAGTCAGGTCCGGGGTGTACAGTCAGGTCTGGGGTGTACAGTCAGGTCCGGGGTGTACAGTCAGGTCTGGGGTGTACAGCCAGGTCCGGGGTGTACAGTCAGGTCCGGGGTGTACAGTCAGGTCCGGGGTGTACAGTCAGGTCCGGGGTGTACAGTCAGGTCCGGGGTGTACAGTCAGGTCCGGGGTGTACAGTCAGGTCCGGGGTGTACAGCCAGGGCAACAGCGTGGTCCACATGTCGATCAAAAGTCGGAAAGCTAAAAACCGCCATCATGGTGAGCAGCAGAGACGAGATGTTGAGAAACTGAACTGAAGACCAGACACTCACATTCGTTAACAAATATGATCCAGGATGCATGTTTGATTAATTTGACAATGCAAGAGCGAATCAAATGTTGTGACAAAACCAAAAGATTAACACCATTATCATAGATTTTCACTCCAGAAACAACTTCATAGTCACATGGACACATCTCCCATTCTGATTCAGGTTACTTACATATGGCCTCCAGTGACTGGCAAATGACAGAGTACCAGTGTTGTGATGCTTCAGCTTTGGAGTCTTCATCAGCCTCAAAATATTTTTGCCTGCTCGCCATAAATAATACTGAAAGATGGGGGTTTCATGCATATGTCACATATATGTTTGCATATAGTTTGCACTTGTATGAGGCTTTAGTACTGAGCAGTAAGCAGTAGTACCAGTCAATACCTCACACAGCTTCTTTACATTGTGTGCCATTCTCCTTCCACAGCGTGCAAAACTATTTGAGCCAGAAGAAAGGTACCTGACCCAGGCACGTAGCCAGGATTTCGTCGGGGGAGGGGGGGGGGGCGGCGCCTCGAAAGGGCCCCTTCTAGTGTTGAAAGGGCCAAACAAAACGGATGAAAAGGCACGTTACAAGGATGGAAAATGCAGTATGACAGGTATGGCATGGGCTCATACTCAACTTTTTAGGAGCTGGAGTTAGCAAACTGCCATATCAACCTTTGGAACCAGCGACACCAATTTGGAATCAGCTATACCAACTTGGAATATGTTTTCAGCTCAAGACCTGGAACTCTTAAACAAAATGCAAAATTTTGAGTCTTATGCCCCTGGGTATGCTTTCTCATCATCAATGCGTCTGCATTGCTTATGGTGCGGACTGCGGACCTCTATCCCCCTGCTTCAAGCGGGGCAAGTGGCGAAAATTTTGAGTCTTATGCCCTGGATATGCTTTCTCATCAATGCGTCGCATTGCGTTGTGCGTTAAAAGTGCGTTAATAAAGTGTTAAAGTGAACTATTTTGCCAAGAATATAGGAAAGTAGCAACATAACACATAAATGCGCCGAGAAACGGGCCGATTTTTTTCTCTAACCCGCATATAATTGAATTTGTATAA
>JAXIVJ010014686.1:0-33713 GCA_036785665.1 Chirona hameri
ATATATATATATATATATATATATATATATATATATATATATATATACAACACCAATAGCATGATGTCTTACTTGCATGGCATTTGTTGATGACAGTGGATGTTGCATGTGACAACAACTTGACTGACAGATGACAAAATACAATTAGAGCCTTGGTCCCAAGAGGATATGGTTATTGACCCATAAACAAACAAACATAGCAATATAAATTACAACATAACGATAGAAGTACCTATACCCTAACTAAATTGTATATTGGTGCAAATGCAAATTGAAATCAAAATACCATCACATTGTATCAGTCGAGGAAGGTTTGGTCAAGGTCTGTTATTACAAACTGGTTATTGATTCAACACTGATTGAATCGATTGGAATCGTTCATTAAAAATTCCTTGAATCAAAAAATTATTGATTCACCACCAGATCTTTTGATTCATGAATCATGATTGAATACAAACCTACATCAAACCAAGGCTGATTGAATCAAAAGATTTAAATATTCTTGTCGATTCAAGTACACTGGTAAATTTTGCAAATACATGCAGTTCCGGTGGCTACATTCATTTATACTGAAATAGTATTGCTGTAATAATGCTTTAATGATCATACTCGTAATATGTAGGTTTCCATTTTGTATTGATGACATAAATTCACCACATATATTTAAATGTTGAATCAAACGTGAATCAATTAAAATATTTGTTTTGATTCTTTGAATCATGATTTAATCATTCCAAAGAAGTTGAATCAATAACCAGTCTGGGTCTGTAAAGGTTTGGTCGTGGGTTTGGCCATCTGTTCCCATTTTGAGCAGGCTCCTGCTAAAAATGTGAACGCAACTTGCTATTTTTGGGAACGCTAAATTTTGTATATAACTGTCTTTTCTGCTTTTAGGAAACATATAGATGAAATAATATCACCAAAGATGACAATTTCGGTGACCTAAGAGGGCATTAACTGGCCCAGATCAAATATCGGTATATTGCCAGATAGCTAATACATATTGCACATACAGGTATGGCGGTGGCCGGAGGGACCTCGGGTAGTCAGCCAGAATATTTTGATCTCTAAAATGAACAGTTATCAACTAAACGAAGACGAATGAAAAGGTGCCCGAACCATATACCCACATTTATCTTCAAGCAGACACAATTCAAAACGCGATGCAGCGATAACAATAACAGCAAACCCCATGCGGTACATAAAATACCCACCCCAGCAACGCCCCACACCGACAGCAATATGGCGGCCGCAAAAGGTGTGTTTTGCTGGGGTGGTAGGAGGGTCGCCTGGGCGTATACCCCCAGACGACCACCCCCCCCCCCCCCCGGTTTGGCTACCCTCAGCCGACCCACCTACCACCCATGGTCTTACCATGTCCTTACGACCCCGTCAATAGCTAAGGACCTTTGAATGTTTTACGGACTTTCCAACCAAACTTCAAATTTTTTATTTAAGACAACTGTTTTTAATCGTCAATTAGAGCCCCACCCCGAATCCTCGTAATACAAATATTGTTTGTTTGATTTCGATGTCCGCGGAGGAACCGCGCGCGCGCGCATTTTGAACCCAACGATCTTTTGGCTACCCCCAGACGACCCACCTACCACCCGCTACTATGGCCTAACGACCCCGACCACCCACTGTAGTCGAAGGGTAGTAATCTCTACCACATCTGTACTACTCCAGTCAACCATCAATGCGGTGGTAGTGGGGTGGTAGAAGTGTCGTTGCGGTGGTACAGGTGTGGTAATAAGGCTATAGGTGGTAACGGTGTAGTACAATATTTTTTCAGTGTGTCTTGACGAAAATAGCCAAATGGTGTGCATTCCACCATTTTATTTATTTATTTTTATTAAGTCAAAAGTTATTGGGGAATAACATCTTTCACCAAAAGAAAATATAAAATGACAAAATTTAGCATATTTGAAGACAAATAACCATCAATTTATTTTTTATTTTGAACGACACTTCTTTACACTTAACAATAATAAAGTCAGAAATAGGAAATACATTGGGCTTGGGTATCCAAAAAAAGCTTCATTGTTTTTTTGTTAAATACTAACTTTGAAATTTAAGGTCAAGGTCATCAAATGTCAGAAAGAGGTCATGCTGCAGAGCATTCAACTCGTCTTGATTAGAACAGAAAAAATGACGTTTACTGTACCATTCTAATTTTATTCAGTCAAAAGTTATAAGCGAATAGCATATATTTATAAAACAAATGAATGTATAATGTCAAAATTTGAGATATTTGGAGCCAAATATCTCTCAATTTTATTTTTGCACTGAATTAGCACGTTCTCACACGTAAGAATAGCATAGCGAAAAATGAAAAACACGATTGAGAAATGGTATCCAAAAAAGTAGGAAAATTTCGAAAACTTACTAAATTGTGAAATTTCGAAAATGAAAAAAATAAATATCACCGTGTTATAAAACAACTAATTGTCGTTCTAATGACATATAATAAATATATATTGCTTCATAAATTCCCCGCCATATGGGCTGACAGATTGACATGCACCGTGACCTTATAAAAATGCCCGAGGCAATGTCTCTGGAACCACTGATTGCATTGAAATACAACTTTCACAGCTCGATTTAGCGATGTCCGTGAAGTTAGCGTCATCGTCATCACGGGGGCTCGGTCGACTTAATCGAACCTCGGCCGGCTTGGCCGGCCGGCCCTTCGTCGGCCTGAGGGGTGTCCAGTCGGATTGACGAGCTCTTCTTCGGCCTAAGGGGGCCTCTGTCAGCCTGGATGGGTCCTCGGTCGGCCTGGATGGAAGCTCGGTTGGCCTGAGGGGCCCTCGGTCGACTTTAGGGGCCCTCAATCGGCTTTAGGGAACGTCGGCCGGGTTGAGGGGACCCTTGGTTGGCCTGAGGAGCTTTTGGTTCGTCCTGAGGGGCTCTTTGTCGGCCTGAGAGACCCTTTGTCGGATTGAGGGGACCTCAGTCGGTCTGAGTGGCCCTCGGTATGCCTGATGGGACCTCGGCCCGCGTGAGGGGACCCTGAGTGGGCCTGAGGACCCTCGCTTGGTCTGAGGGGCCCTCGGTCAGCTTGAGGGAGCCCTCTGTTGGCCTGTGGAACCCTCGGTCGTCCTGAGTGGCTCTCGTTTGGTCTGAGGGATGTCAGTCAGCTTGAAGGGGCTTTTCGGTCTGAGGGGTCCTTGGTCGGCCTGCAGGGGACATCGTCTGACTGAGGGGGTCCTTTGACGGCTTTAGGGGGCTCTCGGTCGCCTTGAAAGGCCCTCAGTTGGCTTAGTCGACTTGAGAAGACCCTTTTTCGGCCTAAGGTGCCTTCGGTCAGTTTGAGGTGATTTTTCGAACTGAGGGGCCTTCGGTCAGCTTGAGGAGGCCTTCGTTTGGCCTGAGGGGCCCTTAGTCGGCCTGAGTGGCCCTCGGTCGGCCTATATAGGTCCCTAGTGTGCCTGTGGGGCTCTTCTGTCGACCTTAGGGGGCTCTCAGTCGTCTTGAGAGGCCCTTGGTCGGCTTGAGGGGGCCCTTGTCTTGTCTGAAGGAGAACTCAGTCGGCCTGAGGGGACCATCCGTCGGCTCGAGTGGCTCTTAAGTCTTGCCAGGCCTGAGTGGGCCCCAGGCTGGTCTTAGAGGGCCATTGTCTAGACCGGAAAGAACCCGACGGTCTGAGAGGGGCCTCAGTTGGTTTGGGGCAGTATCTTCCAGGCCTTAGAGCCTTAGGCTCCTTGTCGTTCTTAAATTACCTTTGTCAGGCCTGAGAGAGCCCTGCGTCTGTCTGAGAGATCTGTTTACCAGTTTGAAAGGACCCTTAATCGTCCAGGGGGGGGGGCGCTTTTTAGGCCTAAGAGAGCCCTAAGTCCCTAAGAGAGGATCCTCCGCTTCTTAGAGAGGATTATCGGTTTACCAGAGATGACTACCGTCTGATCTGAGAGGGCCTTACGCTTATCTAAGAGGGCCATTGTCAGACCTAAGAGGGCCCTGTGCAAGTCTGAGAAAGCTCTCGGTCATTCTGGAGAGCCCTTAAACGGGCTGAGAGAGCCATGTCGGTCGGAAGCAGTCTTGCAGACTCTGACTCGGAATCTGAGTCTATTGGAGTAGGTGGTGTTTGCCGGAGTCGGAGTCAGTTAATGTTTGCCGACTCCGGCTGGCATGTGAAAATTATGTATGAGGAACGTGTTTTTCAGATGCATTTTTAATTGGCCACCGATGGCGATAATTTCACATTTAACGGCTTCGAAATTGTGTTGCTGTCCTTGTCAGTGTTTAGCTATCAATTTCAGTTAACTAGTAATTTGTCAATTTTATGGGCTGAAAGAAGGAAATTGGAGACAAAATGTTTGGGGTATTTTTCCTGTATGAAACGGAAAAAAATGGTTCCATAATTGTAATAATTGTAATAGTTTTATAATAAGTATAATACATAATAATTATACACTATATATGCATATACATATAGTATTGGACATATGTATAGTATTGGACATTTAGTAAGTCAACTTGACCATTCGGTCGTTGCCCGCCCCCCCCCCCCCCCTTCCAACCGATTTCATAAAGTTCCACCACTGCCCAGGGAGCCCAATCCCCGTCATTTGTGAGTCCATCTCAAAACAGCAGAACCACGGATCAAAAGTAAATCAACAACGACTACTAGAAGCCAGCCCGCGGGCAACCTAACATACCGTTCTAATACCGGTGAAAATCACAACCATGATTGACTATTGAATCGTCAGGAGTGAGATAGGAGTTGTGAGCGTTTGGGTCTGGAGATGTTGTATACCAACACTGATTAGTTCTTCAACAAACGTGACAACCTAATAATGCATATGACTGGTAACGAACCGGACATTAACCGTTTTCACGAAGGATTATTGCGCTGAAAGATTCTGAAAAGTTTCTGAAAAGTTTTAACAAGTTTTGGTATATAAGTCTTAGTTTGACGATCCATTCCTTAGCTACACAACTTTTACATGCGATTTTTGGCTTGAAATGTCCCTCATGATTTTGTAATATGTTGGTAAGAATATATAATATGTTGACAAAATTGCGGTTTGGTGGTAATTAGCAAGATAAGTATTGATAGGTCAGTTGTGATGCCAGGTCTCCACCGACTGAAACTTGTCAAGCTTCACAACGATTCAGAAACTATCTGTGGCGTTGTACTATTGGACGCAATGGACTCGCCCAATCTGGTCCAATCTGGCGGCCGGCCTGTGCGGCTTGGCTTTGTCTATGTGTGTGCGGCACGCGGGTCGGAAGCGGCGGCGAATCTATGCTGGCACATCACTGCCCATGCGCAGACATACCTGTGATCCATGACGCTGCCAGATATAGTAACTAGTATGACGGTATGCTAAACTGAACGAATGGACTCTAGACGCATATGCCAGGATTTCGGACTTTGGACCGGTTTCGCGGCCAAAACCAGTCCAAAATTAGTATTTTTGTTTCACTGCAAAAACAAGCTATCCGGGTCAGTTTTTCATGAGGAATTCGAATCTGGAATTAAAAATAGTATGGTATCTATTTTTGTTCATCCCGTGGAGGTATCTCCCTGATCACTTCGCGACTGCGTGCGGTTGCCTTGTAAAAAACACAGTTTTTACCAAACGGATTAAATCGGCAGGAAAACCAACAGGATCTGTAAACAGAATGTTCAACTACAATAGCTGTAGGTTTTCTAGTCGATGTAGGCCTTTAAAAACTGTTTTGTTTTACAAGAGGGTTATGTTTTACAAGGTGAGGTCAACAGCAACACGCGAGCACAAAGTCATTGATTTTGTTCCCCGCAAAGCCATTGAAAACAATATAGCTCACAGAATATTAAAAATGACACCATTTTGTTCCTAAGGCTTTGCTCAACCGACCTATCTCTAATTTGTACTATTTAGAACCCGGATAAGTGTTATAGAAGAATGGTTTTATGGGAAATTGTTACTAAATTGACCCATTTCAATATAGCTTTTACTCTGGTCGGTTCGGCTAAGATCCAACGCAGCGTCTAAATAAAATGTGATGAACTAAATAACTCCATATACTCTGAAAGCAAATGGAATGAACAAGAGAATGAGAATAGCGTGAACTCCGCCAAGCATATGGTTGTGGTGCTACAGCTCTTCAAAGATGGGCGACCAAATATTTTGTACCCTGAAAAACGTGTTTTTTGCCATTTTGTCGTCTTTTACGCTAAACTATTCATACTCAGAGTGCGTATATTTAACTTTGAAGATGGCAAATTAAATTCCACTTAATTTTCAACGTTGTGACGCCAAATTCGTCAAGATTGGTTTAAAACTGACGCGTGTATATTTGTTTACACCCGTGTCCGCCAAACCGGTCCAGGGTCCGAAACCCGGTCATATCTTCTTTAAAAACGTTCCATTTTGTATCAAAAACTTGTTATGAGCTCAATACACATGTTTCCATAACTATTGAATAGTGATAATATCGCCTAAATTAGTAATGTATTTCTTGGAATGTATAATACACTAAGATTTCTATCCCAAAACTTCTCAGAAACTTTTCAGAAACTTTTCAGCGCAATAATCCTTCGTGAAAATGGCTAATATTTATTTTAACCGAGGTTATTCCAAAGGCCCAGACTTTACCAATATTGTTAGAAAGGTTTCATCAACAGAGTACAGAGTTACTTCTCAGTGAGTAACTCTGTACTCTGTTGTGCTCGTGTTTTGCTGTGTAACAGGTATCACCCTTTTGATGGCCCTCAAAGGGACCAGTGGCCAAGGACATTAAACTTATTAACTATAGCATACCAAATTAAAGCACAGTTTTCTCTCTGCGACATCTATGGCGAGCTGCGACGTGGTCTGGCGACCATTTTCAACCTGGCAGCCTGAAATTATCCAGTACACCAATGGATCGCCCTAGTCATCACACTGCTGTCCGGAATGTCTTGTATTATGGGCCGCGCGGAAGAACGGAGTAAGTGACAACTTTCTTCTAAATTATTATTCAAGTGTACTGCGTTTTCTGATATTTTAGCAAAAGTTGTATTGTATTAAACAGCTATTCCCAGCAAGTTCGCCAGCGCTCGTGATTATGTTAGCCAAGATCCGCATTGGACAGATTTAACAAACGTTAAAAAACACCTAACACTGTGGAGAATGTTTGCGAAAAATCACGGCGAAAGTTATCAATCAACTTTTAAACAAAAATATGAGGATAAAGGAAGGAAGCTATGAGAAGGATGCAAACCAAGATTCTCCGGTTCCTGATAAAGAAACTGACCATAGTCAGAAAACGGAAAGAGAAGGATGCAAACCGGAGAAGGATGCAAACCAAGATTCTCCGGTTCCTGATAAAGAAACTGACCAGAGTCAGGAAACGGAAACATCACAAAATTCTAGTAACCGTCCCACATGTCCTCTCTGCGGCAAAACCGGCACAAGGAAGCGGTATATGCAGTGTGCCGTCTGCGGCCGTCACTGGCACATGACATGTGTCCGGCTGAACAAAATGCAGGCGAACGCGCTCTGCCGCTGATGGTGTCCGGACTGCGTCAAGGACGGCTCCCAGATTCCACACAGTACTGCGCCATTTTCAAATCAGACCTCAACTCTAGCGGCACCGCAACAGCTAATGCCTGACGTAGTTGACACGGAAAACGACCTAGGGCTCACCCTAGCCAACCTGAGACGATCACGCCCAGTAGTCCGGAGGATCCCCAAGGGAGCCCGGATCGCCGTAGCTGACGCCCTGGCGACTCTTTTAGAGAAGGCCGTCGCTAGCAGGGAGTTAGGACCGTGGAGCAAGCTCATGCAATTCCCATACGAGGCATTAAGCGCGAGAGAGGGTGCTACCAAGTCCAGCCTGACTAAGAAAATCAAAGAACAAATCGCATCGTATACCGATGCATCGTCAGATCCGTCAGAAGTGAACACACCCCACCCCGGGCAGACCCCAGAAAATGTTTGCAAAACGACCGTCCAGAGCGAAACAAAGAAGGCCAGGTCCAGCGAAAAACTGAAGAGAAGCGTTCAGCTCAAGTTATCGGACGGAGACGTGAATGGGGCCATCCGCCTACTTTCTTCAGCCGACTCTGTTGCCCAAGACTCGGACAAGACCAGCGAGGCTCTCCGAGCGAAGCATCCCCCCGCCCCGGAAGATATGTGCCTACCATCAGCCCCGGGCGACACTACTCAGCCGCTGTTGGCTTCCTGTGCGGAGGTTGAAGCTGCAGTGAAGTCCTTCAGCTCAAGCTCAAGCGCGGGACTAGACGGCCTCAGGCCATCTCACCTCAAGGACATGACAGGTCAGACGTGTGGAGAGGCCGGCAGAAGACTCGTCACAGCCCTGACCGGCATGGTGAACCTTGCCCTGCGCGGAGAAATCCCCCCTCCAGCTCGGGAGGCCTTCTACACGGCATCACTGCTAGCTCTGGAGAAGCCATGCGGCGGTATCAGACCAATTGCCATTGGCTCTACATACCGCAGAATCGCCACTAAGGTGGCGCTCCGGCCACTGAGTTCCGAGCTCGGTGAGGATCTGCGTCCCGCTCAGCTAGGCTTTGGAACGACTGGAGGATGTGAAGCTGCCGCGCATGCCACCCGACATTTCGTCAATCTCATCAGTAGTGAGGAAGTTGTGGTAAAGATCGACATGCGGAATGCCTTCAATAACATCCGCCGCGACCACTTCCTGGCCGTAGTACGGGAACGAGCGCCTCCGCTGTATCCGCTCCTGTGGCAGGCATACTCGACACCAACGCCTCTCTATCACGGCACCACTAAGATTATGTCTGCCACGGGAGTCCAACAGGGTGACCCATCCGGCCCTGCTGTCTTCGCACTGGCAACCCATAGCATTGTCAGTGCTGTAACGTGCCCACTGAACACCTGGTACTTGGATGACGGCACGCTGGGTGGGAACGTCGTCGCAGTATGTTCTGACCTCGAACAACTCACTTCGGCGATGGTCAGGATCGGATTGCATGTTAACCCAGCGAAGTGCCAGATCATCCTGCCAGCCAGCGGAGCCCAACAGGAGACCATTGACAAACTTAATCGCGTCATCCCGAGCGCGTCTGTCATCACAGAAGGTCAACAGACCGTCCTCGGGGCGCCTCTGACGGCAGCCGCCATGGAAGCCTCCGCGAGGGAGAAGAGGGAGGACCTCATGCAGATGATTGAAAGGTTAAAGAAACTCGACGCCCACTCTGCGCTCTTTCTTCTCCGCAACTGCCTTTGGCTCCCCAAGCTTCAGTATCTGCTTCGGGCTTCACCCCTTTACCAACATCCTCCGCTCCTGAAGCAGCTCGATGACATCATCAGGGTAGCCATGGAAGAGCTGGTTACCGTTCCATTCAGCGAGGCAAACTGGGAGCAGGCCGTCTTACCTACCGGGCTCGGGGGGCTCGGGCTGAGGAGAGCGGAGGAAGTCGCACTCCCGAGCTTCCTCGCATCGCTCCACAGCTGCCAACAACTGCTGCACATCATCCTGCCAGCAAACTTTGTGAACAGAGTTGCTGACGAACGAAAGCGGGTAGAAAATGAGTGGTACGAGAAAGCCGGGGACATGGCAGCTCCTGAAGACGGCGCACGCGGACGACAGAAATCGTGGGACTCTCTCATCGCCGAGCATCAGAGGGGACTGCCTCCTCCTCAAAGCGAATCAGTTTGACCGCGCTCGTATCCGCGGTGCCGCCACGCCTGAGAGCGGGGCCTGGCTCAGGGCTCTCCCGTCTGCAAGTCTGGGTACCCATCTGGACAACGAAACCGTCAGAATTGCTGTTGCCCTACGTGTCGGCGCCGATGTCTGCAGCGGCGTCCACACCTGCAGGTGCGGCTCACCCGCAGACGTCAAGGGACATCACGCCCTCACTTGTCACTTTAGTGCTGGAAGATTGCCACGCCACACAACACTTAACGACATAGTGAGACGTGCTCTACTCTCCAAAGGGGTACCAGCTCAGCTTGAGCCGTACGGTGTCGACCGAGGCGATGTTAAGCGGCCAGACGGTATGACGTTCTATCCATTCTCGCATGGCCGCTGCCTAGTGTGGGATGCGACCTGTGTTAACACCTTCGCAGACTCCAGACTCGGTGACGCTATGCTGAAAGCTGGAGCGGCAGCCAAGAAAGCAGAGAACGAGAAGCGTCGAAAGTATGCTCAGATCGCTCAGCGTTTCAGGTTCGAGCCAATCGCCTTTGAAACGGGTGGCGCATGCGGTCCTACCACCAGATCTTTCATACGAGAACTGGGCGCCCGAATGTCGGCAGTAAGCGGTGATCCCCGAGAGCTGGAGTGGCTCTTACAGCGATTCTCTATCGCGGTGGTGAGGGGCAACGCTGCTTCGATTATCCTGGACAACCCCGCTGATTCACCGAAAGCTAAAAAGGCACAGCCAGATGCCGGTTGTGGCTCAAAGAGAACGTGGAAGTCTCGGAGCAGCGACAAGCCACCAACCCCAGCACCGGTGCTGACCGGCCTAAAGAACCTGGGCAACACCTGCTACATGAACGCCGTGGTCCAGTGCATCAACCATACGCCCGGTCTAAATGATTTCTTTACCAACGACAGATACCAGGATTTCATCAACTACGATAGCGAGCCCTCGCGCGGTATGGTGGCGCAAGAGATGGCCACGGCTATCAAAGTCCTCTGGAGTGGCCAAACCAAGTCAGTGGCGCTACACGACGTAAAGGACGTGATGGGCAGACACCACGCGCGCTTCTGCGGCTCGACTCAGCAGGATGCCCATGAGTTTCTCATGTTCCTGCTGGATTCCCTGCACGAGGACTTGAATGAGGCGCACTGCAAACAGCCGCTCAAGGAGCAGGAGAACGACGGTGTGCCGGACGCGCGCGCTGCCAAGGTCGCATGGGAAGACTTCAAGGGCAGCAACCGCTCGTTCATCCTGAACCTTTTCTGGGGCCAGTACAAGTCGACGTTGCGATGCTCGCACTGTGGCAACCATTCGACCAAGTTCGAGGCGTTTTCACACCTCTCGGTGCCTATGCCTGCTAGGTCGAGCTGCTGTTCGCTGCAGGAGTGCATCGAGCTGTACCTGGCCGGAGACACCATCAGCGGCTGGACGTGTCCAAAGTGCAAGAGCAGCACGGAGGCCACCAAGCGGCTGGACATCTGGCACCTGCCACCAGTGCTCATCATCCACATTCAGAGGTTTTACAGTGATGGCCTCTGGAGGAAAAACCAGTCCAACGTGCAATTCCCGCTGGAAAACCTCGACATGTCACCTTACGTCATCAGCAAGGAGGCGCATTACTGCCACAAGTACCACCTCTACGGCGTGGTGAACCACTTCGGCTCGACAGAGAGCGGCCATTACACTACCTTCTGTAGTGGCGTCAACTCGGGGCGCTGGCACAACTTCGACGACCAAGAGGTGTACTCGCTAAACAGCAGCGCCGTGCAGAGCTCGGCCGGCTACATCCTCTTCTACTCGGCCAATGATGCTCGAGTGTAGCTAGTGGCGTGTCTGGCTCTGATGTATATGTAACAATGTATATGTATATGTAACATGATGAATATAAAACCAACTCAGTGAGTTTATTCATAAGAAATAAACAATAGAGTGTTAAACAATATAGATTGTTATCCCACGCCGATATCTCTCTTTGCCATTGAATCACGTGCTAAAGCTATTTTTTAAATAGCTTTAGCACGTGAGGCCCAGCCCAGGCCCAGCCCAGGCCCAGTCCAGGCCCAGCCCAGGCCCAGCCCAGGCCCAGCCCAGGCCCAGCCCAGGCCCAGCCCAGGCCCAGCCCAGGCCCAGCCCAGGCCCAGCCCAGGCCCAGCCCAGGCCCAGCCCAGGCCCAGCCAAGGCCCAGCTCAGGCCCAGCCCAGGCCCAGCCCAGGCCCAGCCCAGGCCCAGCCCAGGCCCAGCCCAGACCCAGCCCAGACCCAGCCCAGGCCCAGCCCAGGCCCAGCCCAGGCCCAGCCCAGGCCCAGCCCAGGCCCAGCCCAGGCCCAGCCCAGGCCCAGCCCAGGCCCAGCCCAGGCCCAGCCCAGGCCCAGCCCAGGCCCAGCCCAGGCCAGGCCCAGCCCAGCCCAGGCCCAGTCCATGGCCCATAGGGCCAGCCCAGCCCATGGCGAACTCTGGCTCAATGGTCCCCAGGGCATGCTCGAGAAGTCTCTGGGCATGTTTTGCGCCCTTAAGTTGGCTCAATGGAGCCCCTGGACATGTTCGAGAGGCCCCTGGACATGCTCAAGAGGCCCCTGGACATGCTCAAGAGGCCCCTGGACAGTTTTTGGGTCCTTCGGTGGGCTCAATGGGCCCTGGATATGCCCAAGAGGCCCCCTGGGCCGGCTTCGAAAGCCATTCAGTGTCTCTGAGGGCCCTTGACATGCACCAGAGTGACCCTTGCCTGGTTTGACGGCTCCTCTGT
Organism: Chirona hameri; assembly: GCA_036785665.1. Taxonomy (NCBI): domain Eukaryota; kingdom Metazoa; phylum Arthropoda; class Thecostraca; order Balanomorpha; family Balanidae; genus Chirona; species Chirona hameri. The sequence continues at coordinate 12,348 of JAXIVJ010014686.1, forward strand.
GACTTTTTGAAAGCCATTTAGCTGATGCAAATGGTATCTGGGCCAATCTTGGCGGGGCCCCCTGTGAACCGTAGGGGGGGGGGGATTGCCCCTTGCCTCTTCTCCCTGGCTGCGCCCCTGCGCCGACATAACAAGGAAATGTGGTGGACGGCCTGGCCGCGTCTCGTTTTCTCGCATCACTAGGGCCCTCTGCTGGATAGTTTTGGAGCAAATCGCCTTGTTTCAACCTGTCCGCGATACACCTTACCCCTTTACCACTTACCCAACCCACTCTCCCCTACATAAAATATATCCTGTGACGAATCAACATAATCATTTGGATCCATTCATGTATTACACACACATACAACAGACACTACAGATACACATACACACACAAACACACACAAACACACACACACACACACACACACACACACACACACACACACACACACACAAACACACACGAAACGACATGTCTCTGCAGCTCCGCCGCGCCGGGACCGCCCCACAGGGAGCTGACCGGGGGTGGCCAGTCCCCCGGCAGCTCAACCCGCGGGATAGCCCCGGACGCGACACCCGCAACAGGTGGCGCGGCAGGTGGTACAGATGGCGCTGCCGGCACAACAACATCGGACGCCCGTAATACAAACAAATAGGCACCTACAATAAAACAATAACACCTAAGATACATTCAAACAAGTAGATGCAATCAGACATAATATAAATATATAAATCAAACATAAGTAGAAGCATGTCGATGGGGGGGGGGGGGGGCGAAAGCGGCACCTCAGCCGGCCAGAGCCGGTCCCTGTTCAGGAGTCGGCGACGGCGACTTCCCACATCAGGAGCCGGCGGCCCCGCCCCACTCCAGCCGCAATCGCAGCCCCGCCAGCCGACGATGGTCGCCACGGGCGGCCCCGGCACGGGTTCTACGACGAACCGGGCGAGAGCGCACAGGAGGACGTCGGCGGGGCTCAGGCCGGGCAGCCAGTAATTTCAGTTCGGAACTGATGTTCTTTGTCTTTATAAACCTGTATGGTTTGAATAAGACTGACAGAATCTGATGAAGTGATCCAGTGGATGGATTCGAATGAAATCATACGTATCTGAATTGGTCTTGATGTTATATTCGGCTTCTAAAACATAAGTACCTATACATCGTAATCGCTTAAAGCCAGTTTTTGCTTATTGTTTGCTTGTTTGTTCATCATCGAGTTTTCATGTTGAGATTTGTCTGTTGTTCAGAAACAGGAAAATCACAGACTTCGCATATATTTATTTTCTCCAAAACATATTCCTTCTACTCCTCCTGATTAATTTTCAGCACATGGCAGGTATGAAAATGAAAATGAAAAAAACAACACTTACAGTATACCATTTAATATTTCACCACACCTAAATAATATAGCCAGATACAAACACAAACATCATATCTACTGAGTACTGAATAAGAGTATTATGCTTCAAATAAAATGTATTACATTGGTAATTCTTCATACACTCAATCACGTATTACATTATCGTTCACATCACATCATCTGGCGTCTCATCACATTATATCGCCTTTCTAACGTGGGTAGAGACAGGAGTTGCTGGTTATGTTAAATGAAGTACCTATATTCGACAGCAAATCTGCGCAATGCCTCATATATCACTAACACAGGTTTGTGCTCACGTGTTATGATAATCGTGCCTTCTGAGAGAAATTAAAGTGTATCTAAAAATATATATGGTTGTGACGTCATTGTTACTAAAACTCCATCACCTGCAGATATTATGTGAGCAATGGGGTTGGGGACAATTTTGTTGGGTACCAATATTTTGGGTTCATAAAAGCAAGGATAATTTTTCCTAATGTAATTTAAAAAAAATGAAATGAACTCAGAAATGATTAAAAACTAAAAAATTATAATGGTCCTTGGCTCATGGTCCTTGTAGTTGTGACGTCACGAACATAGTGAGAAAAAAAAAACGTCACAAATCACTATGGTCGTGACGTCACAAACGAAATCAAGAAAGTTTTTTATATACGAGAAGTTAAGAGGAAGTTTTATGACAGAAAGCGGTCTAAGATGTGTATGCGAAGTATATCGAAAAATCGAGAAAAATACGATGTTTTTTTTTGTAACCCACTACCTGTCCCCAACCTCATTATAATTACCTATTAGCTATTTCTCGAGAACGCGTGCTGGTGAGTCGATTCCTGGTTTCCGGTGACGGCTGACAGGGCGGACTAATTATTTGGAAGGCCATAGAGGCCGGAGGGAGGGAGCACGTTCGGCGTGGCCGGCGGCGGTATGTACTGACCAGGCTGTGGGGGCTGTGGGGGTTGTGGTGGCTGTGGTGGCTGTGGTGACTTTGGCGGCTGTGGGGGCTGTGGGGGCTGTGGGGGCTGTGGGGGCTGTGGGGGCTGTGGGGGCTGTGGGGGATGTGGTGACACTGGTGACTCTGGTGACTCATGTGACTCTGGCGACTCTGGTGACTCTGGTGACTCTGGTGACTCTGGTGACTCAGGTAACTCTGGTGACTCTGGTGACTCTGGTGACTCTGGTGACTCTGGTGACTCTGGTGACTCTGGTGACCCTGGTGACTCTGGTGACTCTGGTGACTCTGGTGACTCTGGTGACTCATGTGACTCTGGCGACTCTGGTGACTCTGGTGACTCTGGTGACTCTGGTGACTCTGGTGACTCTGGTGACTCTGGCGACTCTGGTGACTCTGGTGATGGTGACGGCTGTGGCGGAACCCCTGGCGGACCGGCAATGACTCCAGTAGCAGTCGAGGCCGCCGTCTCCGGCACCACGCCGATCGCCTCGTTCCTATCGTAGTACCGCTCGGACGCGGCGCAGTCGACGTCGTACCACCACTGGCACGTGAAGCCGGTCTGGTTGAAGATGGTGCCGTTAGGACAGAGGAACGAGTGTTTGATGGCCCCGCCGCCGGTCAGCGGGCTGCACACGTGGAACGGCTGGCAGCCCGCCTCCACATCAGCGTAGTAACCTGCCGGGAAATACACGGCACAGGAATGGACTACGTCAGACATAGACCGGTATCTGCTGCCAACTCCTCCATGCCGGCTCGATACAGAGGTGATGCAACGCGGAAAAGAAACAGGATTATACAAGTGGCATATCCTTCACGACTTGTATTCTATGTCCTCAGCGTCAGCGAGGCACTTCGGAGTTGGTCAAAGGTGGGATTATAAAATCCTACACAGGATTTCCGAGCGGACGCGAGGTCTCCCGTCCACTAGGGGAAATATCTACGAAGGAGCGGGTCGACAGTAGCCATGGTTTTCAGAGACTTATTTACTTGCAACTACTCGGCCGATGTGACTAAAAATGTGCACACACACAAACGCTCATGTCCTAAACAATATTGTATTAAACTGGCAAAATTATGCGTTCTCGGGTTTAGGAGCAGCGCGTACCGACGCACAATCCCTGTCTTCCCTATGGTGGTGGTTTCGGCCACGATCCACCGGCCGCGCGCTCGGCCGGCCCCCGGGCTGACCCGCCCGGTCACGTGACCGCCAGCACCCGGCGTAGGACGGCGGCCGGAGTCACCGTCCCTGGCATGTCCTGTTTAACTCAAAGCAAAGTTTTAAATGCTCTTTCACATTGGGAAAGAACGCTCAAGAACCACCCGCCCGGTTCCCGACCCAAAAAGTGTGTTTTACTGCCACTGGTAAGTGGTACTAAAGGGCCACAGTTGGCTGTTAAATCGAGTCAACAAGGCCGTATACAAGTAGGATTGTACTGCGTGGAAAGTGTGCTGGTAGATCATTCTCAGATAAGGCAATTGGCATTACCTCGCAGGTCCTGTGCCACCAATATTACTTTACCAATCTGCGCCATCACTAAGCAGGCTTTACAGGCGCCTAGTTAAACTGGAGAATAAGACAAAAAACAAAACAGAGTTTAAGCTGCTCGATTGACTGGGTGTATACCTACAGCTAGCTGCGTACCTAGGTAGCGGCCGGATGTGTGTCTCTAAACCAGGGGTTCCCAATCTGTGGGGAATTTTCCACTTGGGGGGAATAAGTAGACCGCAGGGAAAGGGAGGGGGGGGGGGGTGCAAACTTCTCAGATTAAGTGCGATATTTCGCCTTGGAGACTGATGACGCTGCAGCGGTGACAAAACACCGCACTGAGCGAAAGTGCTCGAAACTTGTCACGCTTGAGTGGCGTTCTCGACACCACCGGCCGCATTGGCGACGAGTTGAAAGAACAAATATCAGAACACCTAGGTACCTAGCTCTCAAAGGGGAATCGTCAGGTATTTCCCCGAGGTCGATACAGACATTTCTATGGCGCTTACTCGATATTCAAGTGCTCTCATGTGGATGAGGTACCAGCCGATCTACAGGAGTTCATTGACATGACATGCAGCTCCGAGGCCAAGGATGAATTCCGGGTGCTCGATAAGGAAGATTTTGGGCGATGAGATTTTCGGGTACTCATGTAGCCCGAAAATCTCAGAAAATGCACTGCGACAACTTATTCCATTTTCCTCAACATTTCTTTGCGAGCAGGCGTTCTCAGCACTTGTGACAACGAAAAATATAAACAAACTCAAAGACGTCGAAGCTGATCTCTGGCGTGCGGTGTCAAAAACTGATTCGAGAATCGAAAGACTGACTGAAGAAGCAGACACAGCTCTCGCATTAGCCGTTTTCACGAAGGATTTTACGTTTGGAGCGATTGGGGCGTTTGGGGCGTTTGGGGCGTTTGGGGCGTTTGGGGCGTTTGGGGCGTTTGGGGCGTTTGGGGCGTTTGGGGCGATTGGGTCTATAGCTCGTAAGAAAAAGGCTTTTCCCGCAGGGATTCGAGCAAGATGGAGTCTCAACAAGCGCCCCAAACCACCACAGCCATCTGGCATCACCAGAGCCAGTCTAAGATGAAATTGTTACTTTTAAGTAAACTATGGTGTTATCATTAAAATCGAATTTCCAGAAAAATGCATTAATTCATAAAGTTGCGATTGATATCAAAAATCACCGGGAAAAGCCGTGTTTTTACGAGTTATAGACCCATTTACCCAAAACGCCCCAATCGCCCCAATCGCCCCAATCGCCCCAATCGCCCCAATCGCCCCAATCGCCCCAATCGCCCCAAACGCCCCAAACGCCCCAAACGCCCCCAAACGCCCCAAACGCCCCAAACGCAAAATCCTTCGTGAAAACGGCTATTGACAGCACAAGGGCGATGTGACTATGGGCGGCGCTTGTAACCGATGTCATTCAAAATACGCTGGAGTACGCGGTTACCCTGCACATTGTGTATGTTCAGAATGCATTTTAAGCAGATGCAAAGATAAAACTAGTGGGGATGGGGGAATCAGCTCGTGATAAGTGGGGAATCGACCGAAAAAGGTTGGGAACCACTGCTCTAAACTGACATGAAGGCCTCACTGCATCAGCTGACTGCCATACGGGGGGGGGGGGCTGTATATATTATGGGTGCTGACCTGCCGGCCTGGCGTGGCAGCTGAAGGCGGTGGGTGGCACAGCGGCGTAGATCGGGTAGTCGAGGCCCGGCTCCCCAGGCACGGCTTCTCGGAGCCACTGCAGCGGGTCCGCCGAGCCGTGCTGGTGCTGCCCCTCCTCCCGCTCCTCACCAGACATTGGTGCCTGGCAGGCGGTACGCAGTGGTCAGTGGTCAGTGGTCAGTAGTCAGCGGTCAGCGGTCAGCGGTCAGCGGTCAGCGGTCAGCGGTCAGCGGTCAGCGGTCAGCGGTCAGCGGTCAGCGGTCAGCGGGAGCCTGGCAGGGCGCCAGGCCAGCCTGGCAGGGCGTCAGGCCAGCCTGGCAGGGCGTCAGGCCAGCCTGGCAGGGCGTCAGGTCAGCCTGGCAGGGCGTCAGGCCAGCCTGGCAGGGCGTCAGGTCAGCCTGGCAGGGCGTCAGGCCAGCCTGACAGGGCGTCAGGCCAGCCTGGCAGGGCGCCAGGCCAGCCTGGCAGGGCGTCAGGCCAGCCTGGCAGGGCGTCAGGCCAGCCTGGCAGGGCGTCAAGCCAGCCTGGCAGGGCGTCAGGCCAGCCTGGCAGGGCGTCAGGTCAGCCTGGCAGGGCGTCAGGTCAGCCTGGCAGGGCGTCAGGCCAGCCTGGCAGGGCGTCAGGCCAGCCTAGCAGGGCGTCAGGTCAGCCTGATGACTAAAGACTAAGTCACTGTGCCCGGCATCGGGTGAAATAAAAAGACGGAAGTGGTGCTCATTTAATTACTTTCAATATTGCTGGACGTGTGAGACCAACTGAAGTGTGTTTAGATGTAATGCTAGCGAGCATCAGCAAATGAAGATAATATTTTGTTTCGGTTTAATGTACTTCACCAGTGAAAACTGAAAAGCAATAACACATCAAAGAAACCGCTCGGGCGAACGAACAAAGACGAACAGCCGTGACGGAAAACAAAACGGAACAAGACGTTCAATTGTATACATTTGTGGCTTGAGTGACTGCATCGTTCAAATTAATTATACCAAACATCTAAAAAATAGATATCTCCCAAGGCTATGACTACGACGTAATCCTTGTTAAAAGTACTAGCATTTCTAGAGTAAATTTTCGAAAAACTGTATAATGATATCACACCTGCTCACCTCTGGCATATTCTGTTCGCTGGTACCCACTGAGCTCTCTTTTGAGTTGTCTGGTAGCATCGCAGCAGGGTTATTCGGGACCGGAGGTGCAGGGTTATCCGGGGGCGGAGGTGGTGGGTTATCCGGGGGCGGAGGTGCGGAGTTATTCGGGGCCAGAGGTGCGGATTTATCCGGGACCGGAGGTGCGGGGTTATCCGGGACCGGAAGTGCGGGGTTATCCGGGACCGGAGGTGCGGGGTTATTCGGGGCCGGAGGTGCGGGGTTATTCGGGGCCGGAGGTGCGGGGTTATTCGGGACCGGAAGTGCGGGGTTATCCGGGACCGGAGGTGCGGGGTTATTCGGGACCGGAGGTGCGGGGTTATTCGGAGCTGTGTGTGGTGGGTTGTACGGGAGCGGGGATGGTGGGTTGTCCGGGGGCGGAGGTGCTGGGTTGGTCGGGGCCGGAGGTGGGTTGGTCGGGGCCGGAGGTGGGTTGGTCGGGGCCGAGGGTGGGTTGGTCGGGGCCGGAGGTGGGTTGGTCGGGGCCGGAGGTGGGTTGGTCGGGGCCGGAGGTGGGTTGGTCGGGGCCGGAGGTGGGTTGGTCGGGGCCGGAGGTGGGTTGGTCGGGGCCGAGGGTGGGTTGGTCGGGGCTGGAGGTGGGTTGGTCGGGGCCGGAGGTGGGTTGGTCGGGGCCGAGGGTGGGTTGGTCGGGGCCGGAGGTGGGTTGGTCGGGGCCGGAGGTGGGTTGGTCGGGGCTGGAGGTGGGTTGGTCGGGGCCGAGGGTGGGTTGGTCGGGGCCGGGGTTGCTGGGTTCGGCGGAGGCTCGGACGGGGGACCGACTGGCGGTGTCTGTGTCGGTTTGGAGGGTGTCGGCAGGATCAGCGGCTGCTCAGGCGGCTCGTAGTTGTACTCCTTGGTGGCCGCTGTAGCCAGAAGTGCTGCCAGAGAGTCGCGGTCATATATCCAGAAAGTAAACGATAAATATGCGAAAAATAGCTCATATCCAAGAAAAATATGCTACGACAAAGTCAGCAATAGATAAAATAGCTTTCAAGTTTTTTTACTGCAGCAATAGGTAGCCAAGAGAGTTGAATCATTTAAAGAGAGAGTTAAGTTTGCTTAGCTATGGCAGCGATATAAATGTTTGTTTTTCTATCGGTAAGGGAAAATCAAAATACAGTTAAACAATTAAAGATTAACAATAACAAAATCTCACCTATCAGAACGAATAAGCCCTGCATAGTTCCACACATGGCTGGCGACAACAACTGAATACCTAAAGGCGTCCTCAAACCATTTATACCGGCATCCGACCGAAGCCCCGACACAGCCGGTCACGTGACTCCGGCCCTGTGCGCCGGGCCGGGTCACGTGGTTGGCGGGGGCGGGCCGTCACTTTCACTCACCGGTCGGCAGTGCGTACTGTGTAGGTACGCGTCTGCGGCGGCGGCTGCCCGCTGACGGACGGCACCATCTGAGGAGGCTGCACGCCGCTGACATTTTAACCTCCGCCCGATGCCAATGCCAGCCGCGTCGTTACCACGGATGTGGCAGCCGGAAAAACAGAGCCCTGACCTCCGGGCCGCGGGGCGAGGCGGCCCTCTGTGCGGAGGCCGCCGGGGTAATGGAGTTTGTCATCGGAGTCAGTGATGAGGCCTGCTCGTGCTTCAGCCGTCCTTGCGCCAGGCGCCGGCTACTGCATGTTATTGTTTGTTGCCCAGTAATACAAGAGGAAACCAGTCTTCGTGCCTGTTTTTCGGATGGTTTGTTAATACACACTTCACATATACCTCCCAATGACAGGACAGCCTATAGCCATGTAGCCAATCAACACGCATCTAAAAAAATAAGCAGATATTCTGACACACAAAGTTGTTTTCAGTTCAGTCAAGTCGTAGCATTGTGTCAAAGGGTCAGTGATATTGACGTAGTGTTTACAAAATGACCATGACCAGATTTGTGGTATACCTACCATGACCAGGGGCGTAGGGAGAATTTCTCCCAGGGGGGGGGGGGGCAAATGAGATCAGAGGGGCCCTCGTAGCCAGGGGGCTCACATAATGCAAACAGTACAGTATGATGTATGTTGTAAAACAACGACAGATAACTTTCGACAACGAAAAAATATGTATTTATTTTTGGGAGTAAAAAACTAAAAAATCGAAAATCCGTGATAGCCATATTCAATAAAATGTCATTGCCTTTCTTTCGGCGTTTTTTTTAAATTTGCAATCTATTTTATACGATTTGTCAAACATTTATTGTTTTTCCACCAATTTTCGGTGGATAAACAATACATGTTTGAGGGGTGGGGGTTTTGACATGACGTGATTAAAACGTCATTATCTCCCAAAGTGTTCCACCATTTTAATTGAAGTGTTGTGATAAGACGTATAATTGATGCAGCATAAGGTACTGAAAGGTTGACGTCGATATCACACCCACCCCTTAGGGTGCGATCGGCAACACGACGAATTCGCCGCAATCACGACGAATTCGTCGGTGATTCGTCGGACGCCGAATATTCGCTCAGTTTGTGTTGGGCAACACGACGAATCTGCAAACGAGCGAATTCGCCCGACGAATTCGCTCTGTCGGAGCGCGAATTTCCAAACCAGTCGTCGGAAGGGCTAATTTCTTTTACAGTGTGCCATAACGGCATCTGCAGTATTGCTGTATTGACTGCAGTGTTGCTGAGTAGGTACTGACAAAGTTCAAAGTACCGTGATTTCTGAAAACAAGTAAAATAATCAACAAACCAAGGCCCCATAACTACACAAACCGTGTCACGGCGCAGCAGTGACAAAACCGGCGGATAATTTTGTTGTTACAGAACGCACGAGACAGCGAATTCGTAGAAGAGCGAATTCGTTGGATTTGTCTGAGAGCGAATTCGTTGGATTCGTCAGAGAGCGAATTCGTCGTGTTGCCGATCGCACCCTTAGACTATGTTCGTTCGAACGTTTCGCGTTCTCACTCACTCCGTTTGAAATAATCCTATCCATCTGAAAAAACTCGTGCAGTAATGTATTATTATGAGCGACAAGGTCCAGGTCCAGGACTTTTAACATTGTGAATTCGCTTACAAAACGACATTTTCTTGATGTGTAGTGCTCGTTCTATCCACTTCATCAAAGGATTACCTACTGAGGGAAACTACATTAAAATACTAAACAATTGATTGCCTTTTTATTCCAATTAACCATTCGCATTCAGATAATATTCGAACGGGAATTTGGTCAGATACAACTCTACATGTCTATTTAATATTTTAGTCATACCGGCCATACTAAGTAAAGGAATGATGGCCATATGGATGGTGCATGGGTTCAAATCCCAGAAGAGGCGACATTTTCCCGTAAACTTTCTGCTTTGTTCGGGAACTTGTTCGCTGACATTAAAGCTGGGAAACTTAAGATAGTTCACAACTAATGATGTTGCAATACCTTATTCTGATGAGAATTAATGAAATAACCGTTAACCTCATACTCAAGGTGCGATCGGCAACACGACGAATTCGCCATAATCACGACGAATTCGTCGGTGCTTCGTCGGTCACCGAATATTCGCTCAGTTTGTGTTCGGCAACACGACGAATCTGCAAACGAGCTAATTCTCCTGGCGAATTCGCTCTGTGGAGCGATTCAAACCAGTCGTCGGGAGGGCTAAATTATTTTGCAGTGAGCCATAACGTCATCTGCAGTATTGCTACGCCATTTCTGAACTGAACATCATTTCTGACAAAGTCCAAAGTACCGTGATTTCTGATAAGTAAAATAACCACACAAACCATGACACGGCGCAGCAGTGACAACACCGGCGGATAATTGTTGCTGTTCCAGAACGCACGAAACAGCGAATTCGTCGGTGAACGAATTCGTTGAATTCGTCGGAGAGCGAATTCGTCGTGTTGCCGATCGCACCCTAAATAAGTAAATACATAAATTAAGGCCTAAATTATATTATTGGATATTTCGCCATTGTAGCTTCGTCAGCAATGAACAATTATGATACCTTATTCTCTTAACCCGCGAGTTACTGGGGTACTTTTCATAACGCGACTTCCTGGGGGGGGGGGGGGGGGGGGCTATTCCCCCCACCCTCTCGGATCTACGAGACTACTGAACCAATTTGAAAAATTCAAACGGCATTCGATAGCCCTGAAACATTTATCAAAGGAAACCTAATATTGTTGACTTCGGGGTCACCGATGACGTCACAGGTTACGGCAAAGACAAGATGTTTGACCGTCTCATGTGATCTCGATGGATGGAGTTGTCGCGCAAAATTGCGATATTAAACGCATAAGTAGTCGATAAATCGGTATGATTCGTGTGTCTGACACTTCTACGTACCATTTTAAGCTGATTATGACCTTGGGTCAGGTCAAAGTCATCCGAGGTCACCAGGTCAAACTGCAGATTAAGGTCATTAGGCGTTGTAACACATGTTTATGGGTTTATTTTTCGTCTACAACGCGAAAAAATGACATAAGAACATTGTTTGTTCCATAGAAATTGGAGTAAAAAGTAAATACGGAAATGCATTTTGTATGGTAATGCTGTGAGAGGTGGTCGATTATTTTACATCTAAAGGTCATAAGTCAGTCATTTTTGAAGATATCGACTTCAAATTTGGTACACATATTCATCGAAGATGTCTCGATCATCTATAGTCCAGTTTTTGGATAACTCTGATTTTTGTTTTTAATGTTAAATGTATTTGGATTTCTCAAAATTTTGTAATTCAATAAAACTCGCAAATCCAAGATATCAGTGTGATAGCCGAGTCTATTATCAGTGATTTGATATATGACAATTTAATTTATCTTAAAAATCGTACTTTTGGCAGTGTTTTCCGCAAACCCTTATTTTTCAACAAAAAACGCGGAACATGACGTCACTCTGGCGTCATTCCCGGCTGACCTATCAAAACGCCATCTTTTTCCTTTGACCAACATGTGTAGAATTGATGTGAGAGAACTCACTGAAGGTTTAGTGACAATACTAGCGTTGGTTTAAGAGATATCGCAAAATAACGGGAGGGAGCAAAAAATAGCCCCCCCCCAGTAAGTCGCGGGTTAATAATACACTAAATAATTAATATAAACATTAATTGTTTATGAAGACGGTATGCAGACAATATGCAGTCTATTGCGCGCAAAAATTGCCTAGATTTTCGAAACGTGGGGGTTTCGTAACAATCCTTCACCAAAACATACCAAAATATATACATTCTCGTCTCGAAATTTACGCATGCGCATACTGTACTGGCCATTTTGTGAACGCTACGTGCTATATTTTTTAGTGTGGATGTTGTGAACTTGTATGGCAACATACCGCTGGATGGGGCTATAGAGACAGTAAAGGAAACTTAGAGAACCATTTAGAGGATATACAAGATGCATATGGCCTAAATGTAGACGAAATATGCAACTTGCTGAAACATTGTTTGACAAGTAACGTTTTTAGGTTTGGTAAGTAATTTTATCTTCAAAAACAGGGAGAAGCGATGGGCAACCCATGAGAGCCCCTATCGTAGCGATTCTGTTCATGAACCGCTTTGAAAGCCTAACTTTGCAGCATGCATCTTGCAAACCGGCCTTCTTGGCAAGATATATTGATGATTGAGTATGCAAGGTTTTGGTTGGAAGGGAAGGAATCACTTGTCGAGTTCGTTAACTACATGAATGGGATAGACAGTCGGATTCAGTTTACTTGTACAATGGGTGAGGAGGGTGCAGGGTCGGTTCCATGTTGGACACACGAATCACGGTAGCAAAGGAGAACGGGGATGCAAGTACACAGCAGAGTTGTATATTAAAGGGAAAGTTTCACCTTTGTATTGGTTTTGAACTGAGATAGCCATTATCTTTGGCCGTTATTGAAATGTATAAATTATTCAGGTCATTTTCCCAAAAACTGATCAGTTTTTAAGCAATTGAATTTCCAATTTGCAAAAGGGGGTCTATGCAAGTACCAGCCGCTGATTGGCTGACAGCCACTTCAAGATTATTGGTCTTGGAAGTCAGACGACCTGTATTTCTCGAACCTGGCTAGATTACCGAGTACGATGTAAACAACGACCAACGTTGCGGTCTAAGTTTAAGTTTGTGCACGCTGTTTGAAGTCTCAGTTATGGATTGATTGTTGTTTTTTAATACAAATATTGAGCTATCGCAATGCCTCGCACTCGTCATTGTGTTATGTGGGGAGAAGACACAGTTCCACAATGCTTGCATTTAAGTCACCAGAATTGTCTGAAACGATTGTGCTCCCAAATGGCAGCGTAAAGGTTTTCTCTATACCTCTCTATAGCTCAATGATGACGTCATCATCCCAAATTTAAAAACATAATTTGTAGAAAGTTAAGTGAGTTCTCGAGATATAAAAATATCACCATCGTTTTCAGCAGCACTTGCCACCTACTTCATATTTTCGACTTCAACCAGCGTATATTTGTCAACTTTCAGAAAGGTGAAACATTCCCCTTAACCCTATTACTCCCGGGATAAAAAAACGAATCTGTCGGGGGGGGGGGCTATTCACCCCGCCCCCTTCGTATCTCGGAAATCGCTGGCCCGATTCTCTCTGGGAAAGCGGCATTCGATTCCTTGGAGCATTAACTGCATTCCTGTATTCATAAATATGCAACATTTTGTCATGGGCGGATACAGGTAGCAAAAAAATGGGGGAAACATGCATTTTTATATTCTTGTCCTGGGACGTTGTTTGAACGCAATTTTTTCATGTTGGTGGATTTCGTCACCTAATTGTATGCTCTAACATATACTCCTTTTGAAAGTTTGCGGAAATTAACCCATAGGCGTCCTCAGTCAATTACAAATGGGGGTATCTAAAGATGTCACTATAATATTTTTTTTCGCCGCTTTTATTTCTGCCTTAGATGCTTATAATTATTACGAGCGATCGCGAAGCACTCGTTCGTCCTTCCGTGGTGTATGGGAACACATCTGATTATGAACGGCACAACCCGGCCCGGCCCAACCCATGGCGACGCTTTTGAGAAGTGCATATCTCTGCAACCGCTCGTCCAATTGACAAACGGGCTTCTTTGCTGAGCAGCCCCCATCCAACCTACCCTGCTTAAGACCAGTGCCGACTATTGTGCCGACTATTGACAGTGCCGACTAGTGCGGGTGACTACCACTGCGCGTGCCGCGTGCCGCGTGAGGGTTGTTGAAACATGTTTTCTCGCAAAACTCCGCAACGGCTGGGCAGATTATGTGCAAATTTGGAGTGTGGTTAGGGACACCTCAGCCGCCACTTTCCCACAAGTCAGGGGTGGGATGACTGCACGTGTGCACGTGCACACGGACACCTCTATTATATATCTCAGGAACGGGTGAGCCGATTGTGTTCTAATTTGGTGTGTGGTTAGGGACCTATCGGCCGCCGCCTTTCCACAAGTCAGGGGTGGGGTGCCTCTGCACGTGCGCACGTGCTCGCCCATTTTGTATCTCAGAAACTACTTGCCTGATCGAGTTGAAATTCCCCATACATTTCATTCGCGCTCGCTCGTTCATCGCCAACTACGGCGCCTTACAGGTATGTGTATTCATGAGAATGTAAATGATGGCAGTTTTGTTGTGCAGTGGCGTGCTCAGAAGGGGAAGGGGAGGGGAATTGAGATTTGTCTTTTTGTGTCTTTATCTGTGCTTATTGATATGTTTTGTTATGTAGTGTCACGCCATGAGTACACAATTCCCCCCTAATTGCATACCTGTGACCGCCTATGCCCCAAAATACAATTGTGATCCATGCAGATGATATTGCATGAAATTAACCACTGCAAAATAACGTTCAGGGGAACTAACACAATGCGTGTGAACGGAGTAAAACACCTGCCCCCAAAATCCGTCCCTGGAGTCACCCTTGAGAAACCAAAACAATATATATATATATATATATATATATATATATATATATATATATATATATATATATATATATATATATATATATATATATATATATATATATATATATATATATATATATATATATATATATATATATAAGATATATATATATATATATATATATATATATATATATATATATATATATATATATATATATATATATATATATATATATATATATATATATATATATATATATATATCAAAGTATAAGATCACATGTGTGTTGCTGAATGCCCAAAGTATTAGGTCTAAATTTGATGAGTTTGAGTGTTATGTTGCCCTTGAAAAGCCTGATATCATTTGTGTAACCGAGACATGGGTTAGTGAGGGGTATAATAGGGATAGGCTACAGGATTTCGAGTTACAAGGGTATAACATGTTCTCATACTGCAGAGAATCACGGCAGGGGGGCGGAGTGTTTGTATATGTAAATAGCTTGTACTGCACTACTAGAGTTGATGATTCTAGTAAAATAAAAGAAGTAGAATCAATCTGGCTTGACATTAAAATTGGTACAGGAAACAGAGGAAGGTTGAGGATAGGTGCATTTTACAGACCAGGGAATCTTCCAAGGAACTCCCAAGCTGAAACAGACCAAGATATTTGTGAGGAAATACGTAGGAACTTTCGGGCTCAGTGTCTTATTATGGGAGATTTTAACTTAAGAGGATACGAAAGTATAGCAGAGGAAACAAATGAGTGTAGGTTGTATAGGCAAATCTTTGAAGAGGAGCTTTTCATGCATCAGCGGAGCGCCTCCTACCGGCAGCCGCCCCTCGCGTCGCTCCTCCGTTTTTCTGTGAATTTGCGTGTAATTAAGTTTCGGCCAAGTGCAATTTTGGTCTCATCTTAGGAAGTGGCGATTTCGGACCGTTATAAGTGATTTTTCGTGCCTCTTTTCGTAGCATTCATAGTTATTTTACTCGTCCAGTATTTTGAATAGCCATAGCCATGGCCCACGCTGGACTGTCCGACATTCTACCGGTTTCCGCAGAGACCTACACACCAATCACCTTGACGCCTCGACTTATACCGCTCCACTCTCCACCGTCGTCGCCGACGCGCCGCCAGACCGAGCCGGGTCCCCGCCGGACCCAGCCCCCATGGCGGAACTGTCAACCATATATCACCCGCCCGCCGTCCAAGGAGCGGACAGAGGCGGAGTAAGGCGGCACTGCCGGGGGAGAAGAGCCGGTCGGATAGTCCAAGCGCGTCGACACCGGGCAAGCAACGCGGAACATCAGCGTCGCCAGGACTACGACCGAGCTCTAATCCCCCTGGTGGGCCCTGGACCTGCCCCTGGCACAGGGGATAGTCCACCGGCCCAAACCCGGGACAGACCGAGCCTGGCAGCCGACGGCTGCCAGGGAGGCTCTGGGAGCGGGGGCTCCCGTCGTGTGGAGAGCCACCTGTCACGATCACGACCACGCCCCGATTACGACCGTGCGCCTGTCGAGGTGCCGCTACTATCACCTGGGAGCGCCCACAGCGCCGGTGGACGGATCTCTGTCCGCGCCGCGAGCAGAGTGCCTGAGCGGTCAAGCACAGAAGTGACGCGGACTACGCCTCCTGCCCTGGCGGCCGGAGACGCGGCCCGGTGCCTGGCGCGGCCCGCACGACTGACCCAGCGCCAGACCAGCCGGCTGACAGACGCCGGCGGCCGGCGAGACCCGCTGAGCGAGGACGGCACGCGCCCGGACCGCGGCGCGGCTGCCGGCAGCGCTGCGACGGGGATCCTGAACGCCCGCACTACTGGCGCGTCCAGTGTCAGGATTGGGCACCTCAACGTCCGATCACTCACCAACAAACTAGACGATATCAACCTACTTCTGAGTGACTACGGCCTTGACATGCTCTGCCTATCTGAGACTTGGCTCTCCCCACAAATTCTGGACAAGTTCCTCGTCTTTCCTGGCTACAGGCTCATTAGACGTGACCGGGTCGGTCGCCGTGGTGGCGGCGTCGGCATCCTCCACCGAGACGAGATCCAGCTCAGTCAGACCGCCAGCGTCGCGTCAGGAGACGGACCTCTGGAGTCTCTGTGGGCCACAGCCAGCTGGCGCGGCGGCCGACCGACCACGGTGGGCGTCGTCTACCGCCCGCCGGACAGCCCGGTGGAAGCCAGCCTGGAGCAGCTGCAGGACCAGCTGCGCGCCGCCCTCTGCGCCAACAAGCCCGTGTTCCTGCTAGGCGACGTCAATTTCAACGCCCTGGACGCTGACGCTCCCAACACGCGCCGTTACATGGACATCGTCACCGAGATGAACATGGTTCAGCTGGTGAACGAGCCCACCCACCTACTGCCAACACCATCAGCGCTGGACCATGTCATCACCGACCAGCGAGATCCAGCTCCAGACGTCATCATCCTGAGCGAGACCATCAGCGATCACCAGCCAGTCATCGTCACTGCGCGCCTCGGCAGAGTGCGCCGACCTCCTCAGTGGCGCTCCACCCGCGCCTGGAGGAGAGCCGACTGGGACGCCATCTGTTTGGACTTGCTCACGTCGGACTGGAGCCAGGTAGATGGCGCCACCGACGTGAACGAGTGCGTGACCCTGTTCATGGACCAGTGGAATGTGGTGATGGACCGCCACTGTCCGACCAGGAGGGTGCGCGTGACCAAGCCGGACTGCCCCTGGCTCGTGGGCAATCACGACCTGCAGGCGCTTATGTCAGAGCGTGACAGTGCACGCAACACGTGGCGCCGCTTACGCACGCCCGAGGCCAAAGCTGACTTCGTCCGACTTCGCAACCACGTGAAGAGCCGCCTCATCGCCGCGAGACGCGACTTCCTGTGCGACGAGATGACGTCGGGCGGCAGCCGCAGCTTCTGGCCCACATTTAAAAAGTTTGCGGTAGCCCCGACGTCAGCCGGAGGCGCATCGGCGGCAACCCCAGAGGAGGCCGAGGCGATGACCGACGAGCTCAACCGCCACTTCGCTGCCGTCGGTCCGCGCATCGCCAGTGACCTGAGCAACGCAGTCGCCGCCAGCCGCGACAACCTGCGGCCTCCCACCGTCTGCGCGGCTGGCTTCCACTTTCAGCCCGCAACGCTGCCTGAACTGTCCCGCTGCATCGGGCGCATGAGCGGGTCACGAGCGGTGGGTCTAGACGGTGTTCCTCTTTTAGCTGTACGACAATGTTTCCCTGTGATCGGACCTCATCTCTTACATCTTGTTAACCTATCCCTTAGGACCCAAGTATTTCCAGACAGTTGGAAGGTAGCATGCGTGGTGCCAATTCCCAAGTCAGGCGACCCCACGATACCTTCTAACAACAGGCCGATATCACTGTTGAGTGTGCTCTCAAAGATTCTAGAGAAGGTTGTGTGCAGCCAACTTACGCATTACCTGACATCAAACTGTCTGCTGAGCCCATCGCAGTTTGCCTACAGATCTCGCCACTGTACGGAGGACGCCGTGCTCGCCGCTGTCGAACGCCTGGTCAACAACACCGACAACGGCCGCATATCGTCGTTAACGACGGCAGATTTGTCGAAAGCGTTCGACAGCGTCGACCACGACGTCCTCCTCACCAAGCTCTCGTGGTATGGTGTGCTGGACGTGGCCTGGTTCAGGAGCTACCTGAGCGACCGGCGGCAGGTGGTTCGGGGCGGACGCGTGTACCTGCCGATGGCGTGCGGTGTGCCTCAGGGCTCGATCATCGGTCCGATCCTGTTCATTCTGTTCACAAACGATCTCTCTGGCCATCTGACGCATGGCAACCTCATCTCCTACGCTGACGACACCATGCATCTTGACTGCGCGATCCCTGACAGGCCGGGTCTTACCGATCTTAAATTGCGTCTGGAGCTCACTATCTGTGAGCTTCAGTCCTGGTTCTGTGCCAACTCTTTGAAAATGAACGAAAAGAAAACCGACTTCATCCTGTTTGGCTCAAAGCAAAATTTAAATAAATGCGCTGACTTTCACTTCAGCATCAATGGGTCTGAAGTGGCTGCCTCTACCAGTACCAAAGTTCTCGGTGTCGTCTTGGACCCCTGCCTGTCATGGGACGCTCATGTCTCGCATGTCGTTCAAAAATGTAACGGAATTCTCATATCCTTGTACCGGATTCGGCATTATTTCACCAAAGAAGTGCTCAAAATTGTGATTCAGGCCTACGTGTTTCCTCACATCACCTACTGTCTCTGCGTGTGGGGTGGGGCGGCCAAGGGCCAGCTTCACAAAATCCAAAAGCTCATCCACTTTGCGACCAGAATTGTCACAGGATCCAAAAAGCATCAGCATATCACCCCGGCTCTAAATTCTCTTGGATGGTCGAGGATCGAGACCCTGGTGTCGCACCGCGACGCCATCAAAGTGTATAAGATACTGCGCGTGGAGGGCATGCCGGCCGAGCTGCGAGCTCTGTTTGTGCCCCGCTCTGCCGTGTCGGACCGCCGTACTCGCGCCACAGATAAGGGCAGCCTCCACCTACCGAAGTGCAGGCTAGCCGCAACCCAGAAGGCTTTCTCATATCGTGCCTCTGCGGCCTGGAATAGCCTGTCATCGTCCGGCCGTGCCGTGCAGACCGTGGGCGCTTTTAAGTCCACATTACCGACTTAGCTGACTCAGTAATATCATTGTAGTATCAGCAGTATCATTGTAGATGGCGTAGTATCATTGTACTATCAGTAGTATCATTGTAGATGTCGTCACAATTTGTATCCGTCTTACCTTTGCAACTTGTTGCTTATAGGTACTACTGTCTTTATTAGCGTTTAGGTCTTCTATAACATAAATTACTGCTGCGCGTGTGGAAGTGTGTGACTGCACTGCATCGTAGGTATAGGTGTAATAGGCTTGTAATCGGCGTGAAACCAGAAAAGCCACATCGTGGATGGTTTTTAATATACTGATTGATTGATCAGTTTGTAACAGAGCCAACCAGACATTGCTCCATTCTAGACCTTGTATTCTCAGACAACAGTGATCTAGTAAGTGACATAAGTATTTGTGAAGGTCTAGGAACCAGTGATCACAATATGGTTAAATTCAATATCTCATCAGAAATGAGGCCCAAAGATAACCTTATTATGGTTCCAAACTTCAGCCGGGCTGATTTTGATGGTATTAGAAATGATCTCGCACAGATAAAATGGAACGTTGAGTTGGCAGGTTTAGATGCATGTGAGGCCTGGAATGTTTTCAAAGCTAGATTAAGCCAAATTCAGAATCGGCATATACCCCTCAGGCACAAACGTAACAGAACCAAGGGCAAACCAGTTTGGCTTACCCCAGAAGTAAGGAGTGCTATACAAGCTAAAAGAAGTGCATTTGGCATTTTGAAGGGATCTTCACTAGATATAAATCAGAAGGCCTACCAGAATGCAAGAAATTCAGTTAAGAAAAAGGTCAGAGCAGCTAAAAGGGCAAAGGAACTTGATTTAGCTAGACATTGTAATGCAGATAGTAAGAAGTTCTTCAGTTTTTATAAGTTCAGTACAGTTTCCAAAAATATAGGTCCATTTAAGGTAGATGATGTGTTAGTTAGCAAGGACAGTGAAATGGTTGAAGTGCTTAATGATCAGTTTCAATCTGTCTTTACTATCGAGGACCAGAGTAGTATTGCAGCACTTCAGCCTGAGCCAGAGACAGAGGAGACTATAGGAGAGCTAGGTGGCATAAGTAGTGAACTTGTTCTAGAATATCTAAAGAAAGTAAGGCCTAACAAGGCGGAAGGACCTGATGAAATCCATGCTAGACTTTTAAGAGAATCTGAAAGGGAGTTGTCGGTTCCATTAGCCATAATATTTTCTAAATCACTCACAGATAGTAAAATTCCACTTGATTGGAAAAGAGCAAATGTTGTTCCTATTCATAAAAAGGGAGATAGAAGTAAAGAGGAAAACTATAGACCGGTTAGTCTGACCTCATTAGTCTGCAAGGTGCTTGAATCAATCATCAAAGATAAGATTGTTGAATTCTTGGAGCAAAATGAACTCATCAAGGATACACAGCATGGCTTTAGGAAGGGCCGTTCTTGTTTAACTAATCTTCTGGAGTTTTTGGATGTTGCAACAGATAGCTTTGATCAGGGTAAACAGCTAGATGTAGCTTTTCTTGATTTCAGTAAAGCATTTGACAAAGTCCCCCATACAAGACTGGGGTTGCAACTTAAAATTCATGGGATCAGGGGCAAGATTCTGGATTGGATAGAAACGTGGCTTTCAGGACGCCAGCAAAGGGTTATATTGAATGGCTGCCAATCACAATGGAAGGAGGTTCTCAGTGGGGTTCCACAGGGCTCAGTCCTGGGCCCATTGCTTTTTATAATATTTGTGAATGCAATTGAGAACAGTATAGACAGCAAAGTCTTGAAATTTGCAGACGATCTAAAAGTTGTCAGGATTATTAGAGGAAAACATGATCAGGATGTTTTTCAATCAGATCTGGACAAGCTAGTTGAGTGGTCTGAAGCATGGCAGATGAAATTCAATTTGAGTAAATGTAAGATTATGCACGCTGGACGGGTTAGCAGTAAACATAGGTATGAAATGGGTGGGCAGAAAATGGAGCAGATTGAAAAGGAAAGAGATTTAGGTGTCGTGGTAAACAATAGACTATCAGCGTCAGACCAGGTTGTAGAAGCTAGGAAAAAGGCACTTAGAATGTTAGGGGCCATTAACAGAAATGTTTCCTACAAGAGTGAAAAGGTAATAACAAAACTGTATTGTGCATACGTTAGACCACATTTGGAGTATTGTGTACAAGCCTGGTCTCCAACATATGAGAAAGATTGCTGGTTGTTAGAAAGAGTTCAAAAAAGGGCAACAAAAATGGTTAATTGTCTTGGTAGTTTACCTTATGAAGATAGATTAAAGAAATTGGGTATGTTTTCACTTAGATATAGAAG